>WKFP01014252.1:578018-607797 GCA_011057875.1 Pterocles orientalis
CATGGCTTTCTAAAACCACTGCCATGTACCTGGCCATATTTAAAAATCAGTTATAATGAACAAAGAATAAGGTAGAGCCATGTTTATGTTGATATAGACCAGCAGCTACTACAAAGGTTGGGAGGAAAGCTTGAGAGTACAGTGAGTATAACACCTAAATTCAGTTACAAAGATCGTATTATAAAGCACACATGCTTTGGGTTTATTGAATTCATATTAACTCTGCATTTGTCCTCTTTCTCCTCCTTTTCTCCCATTTGTCACTCCCCAGGACTCTGCACTGGTGCTGTGGAATAACAACGTGGCACACTGACAGATGGTGATGCTACTTTAGCTTAATTGCAACATATAAATATGGAGCTCTTAAGGAAGTGTACCTTGTTATTTACAATACAGCACTTTTCATACACTAAGTGTGACAGTAGTTAACTCTTTGATCTTCTGAACAAACTATTTGCTTGGGGACAGAGATGGTTTCTGCAGAAAGCAGAAAGACATGCAAACAAAACTTTTGGTACTGATAAATAGGTCTGCGGTTTTAGATTTGGTTTTGGTTTGGTTCGGTTTTGTGTGTGTGTGTGTGATTTTTGGAGGGGGTTGGTTGGTTGGTTTGGGGTTTTTCTTGATTTAGTTTTTTTTTTAAACTTCAGTAGCCTCTCTCCTTCTTATTCAGGAAGTTTATCCTGGACTTTACAGGCAGCAGCTACTTCCATGATTTCCAAACACAGCCTGGAATTACAGCATACAGTGACTATATAAGCCCATATAAGTTTAGACTAGGTCTAGGAGATGCTGTTGGTGAAATCAGACAGGCATATCGTTGTTCACCAGAACTAAACATTGTTTCTCACTGGACAAACCATTTCCTGCAAACCTGTCGTCAGACTGTCAATTACAGCAATTAAACAACCAGAACTGGAACAACCTGCCATCATTGCATCCTTAAATAAGGATCTAAATCTCAGCTGTTACTTCCATAATTTCCATCTACTTGGTTTGAGAGCATTGGTATGATATTACATCTAAACTGTAACTTCACTCACTCTGCAAAAGATCCTTGCTTGAGGTAATTTGGATCACCTCGGTTGGCAATAATGTTTCTCTGCTGATTTACTGGAGTTTCTGTCCCAAAGTCACATTAATTTAAACTGTGGAGAAAATTATTATATTATCCCAGAGGAAACCAAGGGACAAGCCTCAACTCTGGAATCTATTTCAAAATAAAATGTGAAGCAGTTTAAAAGCACCATAAACTCTTTATCATTTCCTTCCAGCAATATTAAAAAAACTAAATCCCTTTGTTAGTTTTCCACACAGAGGCTTCCAGTATGCAGATATAGGATGCTAATACGCACTTACTTCCACCTCGCCTAGGTGTGTAGCTTGAACCAGACACCACACTACAGACATGGCATTCTCTCTGAAGACTCATTTAGAGCATAATTCATAACATAAACATAGTTCATACCTGTTTAACTTCTTCATATTTGCATTATATAAATTTTAGTTGCACACCACAGTTATAATATGTATTGAATTTTTTGTCAGAAACATTCAGTACAATACTACACTCCCATTGCTACACACATTGTTTTGTTTCCCCATACTGAAGGACTATTTCATTCGATCAGTCGCTCTGTATTTCTACATTTGTGTAGTCTCCATATAGGAAAAACCACATACAACTACATTATACAATATGCAGTATATTCCTATACATTCAAGAGTAATTTATTTTTTTATAATCCTTACATAGAAGACCAGAATGTTTGTATAACTTCTATCTTTTAAATTGTTTCATTTACCACCCAACAGATCACGTTATTTTGCTGAGTAGAGAAGAAAATCAGGGTATTTTTACAGGCACCTTAAGCAAATTGTAGCCTGAAAATACTGATTTAGAAGGGACCATAACACTACAAATAATTCAAAATCTAGAAGTATTTCTATTCACATTTGTCTCCTGTCCTTAAAATTTATTTCCCAAAAGCAATACATTTTCATGGCACATATGTAATTCCTTATGTTATTTTCATCAGCTGCATATGTATTGATGAATGACTGAGTGGTTTGTTTTTGTTTTGGTTTGGTTTGGTTTTTTTCATTTTCGTTCTCTCTAAGAATGGAATTCCAATTACAGTTCTCAGGAAGAACCCCAAACTCACTTGGTAGATTGTTTGACGTTACAGACTGTGACTGGATCACAGAGTCACAGAAGCATGGAATAGTTTGGGTTGGAAGGGACCTTAAAGATCATCGAGTTCCAACCCCCCTGCCATGGGCAGGGATACCATCCACTGTGATAAAGATCAACAGTAAATATCTTGTGGTACAGGATAATAAAAATAGATATGACAGAAAGAAAACAGAACACAGACTAGAACAGTTTTTCGATTTCTGTGAGAACTAAAGTCCTGGAAATTTGGCTGAGAGAGGTTCATTCCTTAACAGCCAATACCTAGTGGTTTGAGGACTGAGAAATGAAGATTCAATCGACTGTTCTAAGGCTAAGCAAGAAGCTGGACATAGACACATACTTGTGTATCCTGTTGTGGTGAGGGAACAGGTCTAGAGGTCTTTCCTTTCTCCCCTTTACTATTATTTATTCATAAATATTGATTTATTCAAGAACAGACTCGGCTAAGAGACTGAACAAGAAACCTGAATTCAAAGTTGTTTCTTTCCATACCACAGTCTTTACCGTCTGCTTTTTCTGTTCTTCCTTTTCCATCCCTTGTTTCCCTGAAAGGGTCTATCCTGGATCTGACAGCTTCTCCTTGAAATCAGTCTGTTTCTAGAGAAAGTGATCATTATAGCAAAGTAGTCACCTGGGAGAAGTAAGGCATCATCTGTAGTGTTAATTGAACTGCAATGAATCATTGTTGAGTGACTCAGGAAATGAAAAGTGACGTATTTTCCTGAAAAAAACATTTAACCAGCTTTGCTCACAACACTAAGAATTAAGGTAGGATTTTTTTTAAATTATCTGTACATTTATAATGCTAAATACACACACTGTATTAAACATCTGGATTCAAAAGTATCTGTTTGCAACTTCAAAGGCTAGTTAATGTTCTAAAATATCTTTTCTGAGCAGAACTTGAATGTATTATTAAAACAATCTTTTACAGTCAAAGAGAACAGCTCCTCTGAGGATATCATTGCTATATAAGCAAACATCCCTTCACAGTTCAAAGTCAGTTTCTAAGCAATCATGAGCTAAGACAGGGAATAGCTTCCATTACAAAACTCCATGAGGGCACTTCTCACCCTGGGTCATTATGATTCACAAACCAATTGGTTGCACAATCTTGGTGCAGTGCACACTCTTGGCTTGAAGCAAATATCAGCATTTGAGAGGGAACACGTGGAAGGGCAAAGCTCTGAGTGTTGACACCAGCTCCGTGAATGCTGGATGAACTGCCTCCTCCAACACCACTCGGTACACTCCTTCACACAGCAAGCTATTCCACCATTTTGATTGGTTCAGTTTGGTTCGTTTTGTTTGTTGGGTTGTTTTTTTTATATATATAAAAGAAGACCTTCCATGGGAAATGAGTGCCTTCACCAAAGTCAGTTCTCTGCAAGGAAATTGATTTCATAGGTTTTCTGTTTTCTGGTAGGGGCATCCTAAGCTATCAGAATTTGGTTTGATTTGTTTCAGTGTTTTCTATTGCAAAACCTGATTATTAATTTTCTTGTCAAAACTGATCATCAAATTCTTATACCCTCTCAGATATCCACAGCACTGCTGTGTGTTAAGCCTTTCCTTCTTTTTAAAAAAGTAACTCCTCAAGCCAATCTTATCTCTACTGTTTTCATTAACCTCAGTTCCTTCTTTGTAGTTCATAATTGCACCATGCCATAGACCTCTGTGTGAAGAGAAAAAGAACGTGAGTAAATACCAAACACTAGGAAAGCTAATGAACATTCCAAAATCTCTTAAAAAAAAACCAAAACAAAAACCACAAAAAAACACAAGAAAGCAGAACCCCTAAATCTATCAGTTTTTCTTTTCAGTAGTTTCCTCACAGATTTACATAGAAATTATTTTCACATGGCAGAAGAAGAATTATGTATTTTCTGAATTGTAAGATTATTGAGTTCTGATGGCTTAAAAGAGAAACACAGTCTTTCAGTTTGAATCTGACTTTTTTTCCTCTTTAGTAGCTGTTGACTAGAATGCCTAAGATATTTGGAGACACCCATATTTAATTCTTGTTTAACTTCAAACAAAACAATGCATATTTTTGCAATAGAAAATTTCATCAGAAAGACTGGGAATGTCCAAAAGTGACTTACTTTGGATGCCTATTCATAATCCTGAAAGCTTTCAACTCAGTGCTTTTCCCTACTGCTAGCATTTTACAAGGCAATGGGCAGTGAAAAGAAAAATAATAAATCTTTTAGTTCTTTTACATGCCTGTTTTGTAAGCTCTAATTATTCTAGTAGCAGAGTTAAATCTCTAATAATACATACATTCCATCATGAATCAGCTAAGCTCTTAGGAATTGGCTTTTAGAGAAACAGAATGCTGTAAATCTCTGACATCTACCATATGTATAATAAAAATAAACCGTATAAAGCTCTGTTTAGTGCTACTAACAGTAGCAACCCTAAAAGGAGTACAGATGAAATGAGGTCATGCTCTCCACTCAATAATCACCAAAAGCAGCTATCTATGGAAGGGAGCACATGAGCAGCAATCAGGGAAAGCAGCAGCAGGCAGGGTGCCCACCACGCACCAGTGTCTGTGCAAAGTATTGTGCTTACTGAGGCATAAAGCCCCCCAGAGCACCTGCTGGAGTACTGTAAATCCATACCATCCCCAGCATGGACCAGTACCTTAAAGGCTCTGTTAAGCCCTTCCCAATTTTTAAAGGCACAAAAATTGAAAAGGAAGTTAAAAAAAAAATCCAAACTATTCTTTTGTTGTTGACTTGCTTAAAAATGAAAGCTTTCAAAAAACCTTGGGGAGAGGAAGGCTTCAAAGTCAGACAAGACGCTTTCCAAAAATGTGTGATGAACAAAACCACAGCTTGTTTGGCTAGATCTCTCTATGCGCACTAGAAAAGCTGCAGATCTGTTAAATGACAAAGTTTGGTCACCTCAAGTCTTACATGAGAAGAAATAAACTGTTGGAGTGACAATCTGCAGGGGAAGGAAAGAAAAAGAAAAGACGGAAAAAGAAGACTTTTCTGTGAAGCAAAGACTACACAAAGATTTTTCACAAGTGAAGGTTTGAAGTGACAGGTGGAGCATTTTCTTTGTGAAAAAAAGAATTGGCAGAAGTTGATACGCAAAATATGAGCTTATGGTGGTGACAGAATGCCTCCCTAAAAATAGAGTTCAGTTTTTAAATAAATCACTGGTGGTTAGTTTTGCTTTTTGATCTAGTTGGGCAAACAAAGACTGTCTTTATTGTATATTATGAATAATTTAATATATCTGTTGCTACCCCTGTTCCTATTATTTTTTTCTATATTTAACACATATGAGCAATTTAACAGATTAAGTTACCCTTTCCTAACTCTCATGAATAGTTTTACTACATTTAGAAATTCAGGTTGGGTTCTTTATAACCTGACACCAAACCCTTAATGCATTCAATCAAAATGTTCACAAAAACCCTCTAAAATCCCATTTGAAACTGTTCCCTATCATTTAAAAATTCTGAACCCACTCTGACACAAAAGATTATTGTTTTCACAATAGGAAACATGGTTTACAAAAATGCAAAAGACAATGTACTTAATACCACAGGTATCATTACTATACAAAATATTATTGTATAGATATTTCTACAGGCTAGTAAACTATATTATGTACTGCAGTCTTCTGTTAGGCAAGACAGTTTTTCAACACGTAACACTCATAGCAAGAAACTCTTGTTTACTACAACCTTATAATGCAACAATTATTGCACAGGAATGGTCACATTCCTCACACAGGGTAAATCCACACAATTATGGCTCTTTTTTCTGGGTTTGCCTGTACACAGGTAGCTAAAAATGAAAATTAAAAAAACCCCTCCTAAGTGAAGTTGTGTACACATAATAAGGGCCAACAACACGATTTGGAAATAAATATTGCTGATATGATTAGCATATCACACAAATATTGGTAGCATGCTAAATGAGGAGTGTAAAATGATTGCGTGTACTTGGTAAACAAGGCCTTTCCAAAGAAGATTGTTTTAATTTAACAAAATGCAAACTGATATAGACAGGACAGACAAGTGCCAGCCCTGAATACAGAATGATGGTTAAGGAAGAGGCTTCCCAACAGGAAAGTAAAATCTCTAAAGATTACTGGAGATCTGAGAAGAAATGAATGTGCCAATCTAGTGACAATTAGTGGTGGGGAAGTCTAACATAATCCTCACTTGGATAAACAGAAATCCCAGATAGCACTGTGAGAGTGACCATGAGGGTGTTTTAACCGATATTTAAATACAAAGCACTGTTCCAATATGCTGAAAAAAACTGCAAGAAGACAAATCCCCCAGCCATTGTCATAAAAGCTGGACAGAGCTTTTTTGTTATTGTGGATATGGTTGTTGTAGGGGTACTTTTATCTACTGTGCATCATCATCATGTCCCATTTTAGGTTTGCCTTTATCAGGAAGCAGCCAAAGTGTTATTTCTTTTTTGTGCCTGGGCACTAACCAGAAGAATTTCCATGATGAGAGCTGTAGCTTTCTGCTAGCCACTTTCTTCTGCTGTAGCATGAGGTCCAGTACCCTCCAAAGCCATCTTAGATTTATGATTAGACTGCATATCTAATCATAGAACAAGGGTGTCTTAATTATCTCCTCAGTCTCTCAGGACCAGACATAGAATGACGAAATAAGTGAAGTTTCTCTAAAACTAGAGAGCCATAGCATTCTGCACCCGGATGGTGTTTCAAGCAATCTAGTCACAAATTTTCCTATGCAGTCTGTCATTAAAAAAAAAAAACAACAAAAAAAAACCCAAACCACAACCGACCAAACCACAAAAAAACCAAAACCAAATCCAAAGCAAACAGAAAAACCCAAAATTAAATAAATAATAAAAAAAAAAACCCTTTACTGCCCATTCTTTCTGAGGCCAGCCTGATAAGTGATAACTTCAGACTTAAGGTGATGTAGCAGCTTTGGCTACATTTCCCTTAAGCATCCTGTTTCCTGTGCAGAGGGAACTCATGTGCCAGCCTGCCCAGTTAGTTTTCTGCTAGATCTGCTTTTGTTCCTACCTCACCATGGGGCCAATGCAAACCCCAGGGCCACCTCTGAGCAAGTGGGGAGTGGATAGCTGAGCTGGGCCTGAAACTTGATCCTTTCACATTGAAAAACCTGATCTTTCACAGGGGACAGAAGATGTGGGGAGAATACAGTAGTCTCAAATGTGTGTGTAATGTATTTGCACAGGTGTTTGGCAGTCAAATTTCTTTGGCAAGCATTGTGAGAAGATGTTATCTAATCTTAATAAAAGATTGGCACAGACTTTTTTGTTTTGTTTGAGGGTTTCTCTAAAGGGGCACTAGTTTTTGGCAACTCATTGTCTCTTACTGCGAGACTGGAGATTTTTGAAGAAAGTTAGGGACTTCCAATCATTTTAATTCTGTTTTTTACAAATCAAAAACCCAGGACACAGCAAGAGTGCACCTTTTCAGAACTATTTCCACTTTATTAAATCAGATGAGAAAACTCTCTAAACTGAAGTGTGTTTTTCCCAATTTAAAAATAAATTTTCAGGAGCACTCCATTTCCTTGAGACAGAGAATGTGTACCTCTCAGTAGCATTTCATAAGTAAACAACCAGAGACTGCTTCCATTTTCTTCACTCTCTCAGGCGTTGGTGCACTTGATTTTTACGATTCACACCATGCTATCTACAAACTCAAGGAATAAGTAGAATTCTCTGTGTACTGAATCCAGTCAGTCTCAAATGTGTGTTTTACCAGCCGTTCAGTGTTTTCCCTGCACTTTATAATTACTTCTGTTGCCTCCAAATCTCTCTACACAAAGAAAATGTTTTGAAATCTATCTTCGTAAACAGAATATCTTGTGTTCATTTAATATTAAAACACCAATAAGATTTGGCATATGCATCAGAACACAGAAGGACAAACACTAATAAAGGAACAAAAAATATACACTTACTTAAGAGGAGAAATGGTCTTCATGGTTGTTCAAATGGTGACATGATCTAGTGGCCATTTCTATTTGATTAGAACGGACTTTCACTGAAGAGCACTGTTCTGGAAGATAAAAGCATCTCCAAGTGTCAGTGACAGAAGAGGTTTAAGATCATTCAGCTATCTGAAAATGAAAATGTGTATTTTACACTATTTGTGAAGTGCCAACTCAGCTATGCATTTATAGATTCTTCCATCAATAGAGTATTTTTAGAAAGTTGTTTAAATAGATTTCAGAAGCTAATCACAATCTATTTTTATTACTCAGCCTACAAATATTAAATTGCCAAGTGTATGTCTCCAGTTTAGCCTTTTTTAGAAGACACAGTCATACAATTTATTGCTTTTAAATAATTTTTATCAGTGGAAGAGCTAAATAGCAACAGCTCATGTTGGAACATCATTGAAAAATAATTTTTCCCCGGGTTTCAACTACCTTCACTGGCTCCCACTATATGAATCTCTTTCCAACGCTGAAGTTAGATTAACCACTTTATTTTAGCAGCTCATATCACTGTGCTTCAGTATTTAACTCTACTTTAATTTAAGTGCATAGTCTTTGTAATCTCAGTCTGGAGCCTGTGGAAAGATTACAATATATTAGTCAAGGTGGGTCTTCAGGAATCTATAACAAACGTAGCAATCTTAATTCAGTTTTTCTAGTTAAAATAACATTTTCATTTGTTTCACATTTTTTCTTGTGTTTCCTTCTGTAAATTTAGTTTAACTGAAATCAAAGGTAACAGATCAGCTGAAGTAAATAAATTGCTTCCCTATTTGTAATTGCATGGAAGTCTGATGCTAGCATATTAATATTTTTTCATTTTTCACTCAGAGAAGGATTAACATCAGGTGTATATATATGGCCCAAATGCCTAGAGATGTGTGTTGTTACACCACAGGCAATGCTGAACACCAAATCACAGCGGCAAAAATTTCTGATTTCAGCCTTTTTTCAAATACTTCAAAATTGTTCAAAAGACTCCTTTCCCTGGTTTTGTTTTGTTTTTTGGGTTTTCTTTTTTAGTTTGAAATGATTTTGTTAAAAATTGTATTGAAAGTAAAAATCTTAGACATACATTTCAAGGAGGTATACACACCTTTCTAATTTCGCACACCATTTAATTTCAGCCTGCATTAAACTGTTTAACACCACAATTATAATTATGGCTGGCTATGTGCTGTTATATTCCCTCATGAAAAGGAGGTCAGTGGATCTTTTTAGTTATCTTTCCTCAGAACTAGCACACATACTAAGATTACCAGGAAACGCTAATTTCATTTAAGAAATTTGGACAATATTCTTTTTCAGTTTGTAGGAAGGGACTTATTTCTCTTTTGAGAGGCAGATCTCAGAAAAAAACCCCCTATTAATTCATTTATTCCAGATGGCTTCTAAACTAAACAGTAGTCCCTAGCTTTATCTCTAGCTGTATCTCTATCTGCATTTCCCATATTCAGACCTTGTGGAAAGGTTGTGTACATTGAGCGACAGGTTCACTGAATTTTCTTCAGCAAGTGAAATTCTCTTACTATTTCTTTATTTCAACAATAAGTCCAACTTGAAGGTAAAAAATTTCTGCAAGATTATTTGAGGCAAATACTTCCACAAAACAGATGCTTCCCAGCGAAAAGGACAGGTTTTGAGCAAAACAAAGAATCTACTTTAACATGAGCTTCTTTACTATACTGCAATATAATATGCCAATAAAGAAGCAACACTATGTTTCTTGGAACTTTCCTTGTGGATTAGTAGTTTAATTTCAGGAAAGGATTTGGAAACATTAATGGGGAGTCTTCACAGGCCTCTCAGCAGCAGTGCCTACAGAGCACAAAAATAGCAGGCTTCAAATGGGAATAATCCTGCCCAGCTCAGAACAAGAGATGCTCTCTTCCAGCAGTTCCTGTGTGGCAGTTTGTAGGATGTTTGCTGCTAGAAGAGTAAAACTGTGCACTTAAAAAATGATGGCATATCTTACACAGATTGAATAGACATTTAAATCTATATTTAATAGTTTTTATGTGGTGTCGTTTCATATTTGTATAAAGTAGTGATTCTAAATCTTCAGGACACAGTAGCCAAGAAATTCAGGGCATTATCTGTGGCTCACAAAATTGACTGTTTTATCTATGTCAACTCAGTAGTGGAGAAAGATTTTTTTGGTGCTGATAACCAGGTAGATTCTGAGGCCAGAAGCACATGATGAGCAAGAACAACTCCTGCAATACCATTATGGAAACAAATGTCTAGTCATGGCAAAAAAATAAAACCTGTGATTTAGGGATTCAATTTATTTTTAATTAGCATCAATATATAAGTACAGCTATTCTTTTGGGCTATAAAGCCACATACCATCCTCTCTGTAGATGAAAATAGAGTGAGGTTATTGAAAGAGAAAAAAATCTTGTTTCTCTAGGTTTTATACAACAAATCATTATCCAATCAAGTACTTCACTTTATTTCTTCCCTACTTTTTCCTTTACTTGCTGCTCCTCCATTAAGTTACAAGCAATTCTCAAGGGTTAAGCTAGAGCAGATGAACATGGTTTCTCCATGCATCTTGCACAGAGACCAGCCCTAGGCATGTTGTAGATAATTAGTGAATAGGTGATCTGATACTATAACAAACATTTTTATTGTTGTGTCTTATTTCCAGAATGTGATGTGTAAAGTTTAATGAGAATAAGAATCTCAATATGTGGCAAAATGACAGAAATGCTTCAGTAAAAAATGTTTACAGTGGAAGCTGTGGAATTTCACATACTAAACATTTAAAAATCTCAGTCAGGTATTTATAATATTCTTCTCGAATGCACAACAAAATGATTCAGAGTCAGCAAATATTATGCTTTCTCCTCTTGATTCAAATTTAGTAACTCAATCTCGTGGTATCGTAATGATCTCAAAAGCTGTACCTCTCCCCATCTCTATTAAAAAACAGTACCGTATAGCAAAACACTACTTAATTCGTTGTTCAGGTCTTCTCAGTACTTTATGAAATGGAAGAATGAGTTCAGAGGTTTTCTTGGGGAAGGAGAGGAGGGAGAGAAGGGCTAACTCAGACATGCCAGGGGTCACCACTCACAATTTTGGGTTATGAGCAAAGTAGGCAGTATGAATCCCTCAAAACTTCTGTAAATTCTGTTCTCAACATTATTGTTGTTTTCAAAGTATTACTAGTCTTTTAAGTAAAAAACAAAACAAACCAACCAAACAGAAAACAACCCTGTGACCCTTGCATCTGTGCCAGAGACAGTCACATCAGGACAGACGAAAAGCCTCATTCTTCCCTTGTTGTGTGTTTGCAAGAAACCCAGAACAGATCTCTAGGGAAGGGTATATGATCTGAGCAAGCTGCTAGTGTTGCTTTCCCAAAATGTTCTTCGAATCTCCAGCAGCTTGTGTCTTAGGGACTGTGGAGGTTAAGGTGGCAGAATATACAGGGTGAATTTAGCAGCTGGCTGAAGGCAACAGGGGGTCAGCCAAGGCAGGGGAGGTGACCAGGTAGGGGAACGGTGCTGATAAGATCATGCCATCCCAGGAGCTGCCTGAACAAAAACTGCTGCAATGTGCTGAAGGCTGAAAGGTACACATTAAATTTGTTCCTCACTCTTGGAATGTTTAACCTGTTTTGGCAGATAAAGAGGCAGGATTTTAATCCAGTTGCAGTCACATGTTCTGCATAATCCTAAATAACAATTTGCCTTGTGCTCTGTTGCCTTCAGGACAAAAGGTATTTTATATCCTGGAGCAATGTGCAGCCTCATGTCTCTACTGTGGTGTTGTGGCTGAGTAGCCCTCAGTGCAAACAGACACAGCAACTGCCCAACTACCTTTAATACACCTTTTGGTTTTAAAAGAGCTTTCAGGATACAGTCTTCTCATCCATATCACAACTTGCACACATTCATTCACTGAATGGCACGCAACTGCACAGGGCTCTTACAATGTGAACTGAATCGTAACAGTTTGCATCTGACATTGTTTTCTTATGTACACTGATCTTTTGTGCAGCATAATTCTGAAAAATAATAAATGACTTCAGAAGAATACTTAATTGGATGTTCATGGCAGAAGAGACAGAATATAAAGATGTTTGGAGACTGGTAGTTCAAATTTCAGGTTATGACCATCCTTTGTGGGGTAATTTATAAAAAGTTCCCATTCTGTATTCCTATTGACTAGCAACATGTACCTTGCAATTAGAAGTGTATCTTTCCTCTTACTCAGTACAGACAGCAAGGAGCTTAACCTCTGTGTTTGTTGTATATCAAGGTATAACCATTTTTTTAAGTGTTTGTTTTAGTGGGGCATGTTTTTTTGTAAGCCATATCCTCAAGAGTGGATAAATTCTGAGATTATATTTATTTTTTTACTGAATGGCTATAAAAGCTTTAAAAAAAACTGCCTTGAAAATAAATACCTCACAACAACCACATACATTAAATACTTTTCACTTTTAACAATACATTAATTATTAAAGAACTCGAATTTCCATGGCAACAGCATATTTAATAAGATCAAATTATTCCCAGTTGCATGTATTAAGATGAGCTGCTATTGCTGTCTCACACAATAACAAGTAAGAACTGGTCGCCTAAATCAGAATTTCTAGTGTAATTGCTAAGACAGACATTTCCTGGAAGAAAGAGGAACAAAACACATAACAGATCTTCTTAACCTTCACTTTACTGGCTTCTACTCTCTGAAGACTTGAGCAACCCTAGCAACCACATATTCAGCTTTTATCCCTTTTATTGGATACTCCATTCAAACTTCTAGTAGCATGGAGGTGTCCAGGGAATAACTGCTCAGAAGAAAGGCATGAGACTTTTGAAACCACTCCCTCTACTTTGCAAAGGAAGTTTTATTCTATAATAACAATTTAAAACATTACTGCTACAAGTATCATTAAATAACTTGATAGAGAAAGGATTATAATAATTTGCAGAACAGCTGCTACAAAAGACATTTAGAAAGGAATACAAAACCAGAGATCAGAAAGTAAAGGATCAGGATTTAAAGTTAACCGTACTCTTAATGTACATTAATTAAGGAAACTGGCTTTTAAAATAAGTTTATACAGAAAGATAAAAATATAGACCCTTGTATTTCCATGAAACTACTTCTTTGAGTTATATTTCTTTGATTCTCACTTTTAAGTGAGGCAATATTCATAACTAGAGCCACAAAATGCTGTATTGTTCTCAGTTTCCTGGGGTCTGGAACAGTTCAAAATTGTTTATTAGAATAACATCAGTAGAAGATCAAACTTGTTTGCCATGGTATAACCGTCTCTCGGTGGCATTTCATGCATTCCCATGCTGTCCTCTCTAACTACTGCTGAGTTTAAAGCAATATTTATTTTGTTTGTTCTGTGTCAGATAGTGGAAAATAAGGAAACAAAGGAAGAAAACCAACCCCTCAAGATAAAAATCTGGTTTTGTGTCTCTGAATACATTGGAATGAGCTCAAATCACAAAATCTTTAACATCAAAATTCTTAAAAAAGTTAAAGAATTGGTGAAGTCATAAGGAAAGTACATATTCGTATTGAATCTTTTTGCTTGCAAGAAAAAAAAAAGACTCCACCTACACTGAGGAATTACAAAAGCACTTCAGAAGTCTTTAAATAGCAAAAGGGTGGGTCAAAATAATTACTTTAAAGCCACTCCGAAGAGTTTATCTAAAGGGTACTGAAGCTGATGAAAAGACCCATCCTTTCATTTGCTACACTGAGTCTGGAGGATGTAAATAGGCACAAGAAGTTAAGTGTACTCTTTTACCAAAGCCCCCAAATTTCTGATTTCATCTAGATAGTCTGAGTGGCAATATCATCTAGGCACCACTTCAAATGAGATTTCTGAGACTACAGTTTAAAACACAGTGGCCATTCACAGAAAGGAGATACTGCTAGTTAAAGCGGCAGTGAAAAGCCTCTTACATCTTCCTAGGAAGGAAGCGGTTCACTGCTGTGGTTAAAAAAAACCACTAAAGAGAACCATTTCTCCTGTAAAAAATGTACAGAATTCCCAATAGACAGAGGGAAATAAGTTCAAAGTCAATCTTATCCATAAAAAAAAAAATTAATATCACACCAAAATGGAAAGCATGGAAGAAAACTCTTCTTGGCAGTTCTGAGATATAACATGCTAAGCCCATCTATGCAAGGCATAGATACAAGATTCATATTTTTTGCCCAAAATCAGACTTTGGGATTAAAATCCAGCAAATCGTTAATGTCGTCAGAGTTACACAAGCACAAAAGATAAATAATGATCAAGCTACAGAGTGGAGTGGAGAGAGTTCTTGTAATGAACTGGTAATTACTGACTGCTTAAATAATCAGTTCTCTAAGCTAACTCCTACCTTCCACCAAAAAGTAAAATATCAGACCTGTAGCACTAGTTACCAAAGCGTAACACCACACACACACAACCCTGTGGTATTCTTTAAGTCTTCTGCTAGCTTATAGCAAATTATTATTTATGGTGATTATAATTCCATAATAAAATGTGTCTAAAGAATTTCACTCGTCTTTATCTTAAACAATGAACTACTACATTTGTTCCTTTGCACTTTAAAGTGAGAAGAAGGGAAGGAGTCTGTCTTCCTTAAGCAGCTGAGATAGAAATCACTTCTTTTGTTTACAATTAATATTATTTATCTCAGAAAGTTCGCAGTTTCGACTTGTCCCAGCATGCCACATCAGCACATTTCATTCAATCGCCAGCTGTGTTTTCAGTGTTGGGAAGAAATAGATTTACATGAATGTGGAGCCAGTCCAAAGTCCTGACTTTAGATAATGCTCCTAATTAGCCATTCCCAGGGGTTGATGTGTGAAGAGGCACTAGTTTAACACTGTTAAAATGATTTCCAAAGAGTTCCCAGCATCTTTACCAGAGGAATCAATCAAAAATGGCTTCAGAAGAAAATGTAATTGCTTTTAAGGATTAAAATTTTAATCAGGAGTATTCAATTAGCAGTTAATGTTGAGATCTACAGTTTAGATTTTTATGCAAATGTACCATTCTTATATTCATTCTGGAAGATAAAGGCTGTTCATAGCAAATGCAGTTCTGTCTCTCAGCTCATCAAGTCAGTGATAATTTACTTTGAAGAATATTTTACACTTGCTACATTTGGAAGTGTGGAAATCAGTTCACTTTTGCCCTTTTTGCTGTAATTAATTTTTGCATTAGTTATGCAAGGCAGCTCATAGCATATTCCTTCATGTGCATTTGGTGGTTTCAAAAAGATCTGACCAATATAAGATAAATAATATATGTTAACTCTGCAATCAGAACTGAGATTTTGAAGAGCTTGTTTACACTTACTTCTTTGAGAGCAACAGTTCTGGAATGGAAGATCCAGAACTGAAAACTGCACAGTTGCCAAGAGTGGTGTCTTATCAACTACTGATAAAAATGTTAGAAACTTTTTTAAAACTCTTTCTCTAAAACATTGTGTTCTGAGATCAGGGGCCAGTATAACTTGTGCATAAGTAGATGTAGAGATATCCTGTTGGCTACTCCAGAATTATGTTACTTGATCAAAATCCAGCTTTATTTATATGAAGTAGATTTTTGAATTCACAATTGGAGGTAGACTTCATTAACACATGTTTTTAAAAATAAGAAAATATTACATTTACATTAGCTTGGTTGGGATTTGACAATATATCAAAAAATCTGTTAAATAAAAACTCCCCATAAGGCATGGAAATGTATGAGACTATTTCCTAGCTTTCATAAAGTTCTTTGATTTTCTGATATATATAATACAATATGCTATTTTCTCCCTTCAGCATAGTCAGTACATATCAGAAACTAAGAGAAATAGTTAAATAATTTAATTTCTCCTCAAAAACTACATGCAGTGGCTGTTATAAGTGGCACAATCCATTTTTATGTAAATCTAAGACAAATAGATTTGATCAAAGGCCTGAACAAGTGAGAAGAATTCCACTGGAACTGAAAAGCTTTAGATCTGACCCTTCTTAGCTGTCTAAATTATATTTCAGTGTTATTTATGTCTTGATGTTCTCATGTCTATTTGGAAATATGACATGAGTATATGCTGAAAGGCATCAGTATACACAAGTTAGCTTAAGCTGATTTTTATCCGCTGAGAATTTGACCTTACAAATCTCATTGTCTATGAGGCTTTAATGTATGAATTTACTCCTCCAGAAGCAAAATGAAACAAACAAGCAAACAAGGCATTTCCCTAACCATTACTTGAATCAAATCCCTAATTAAATGCACATCAAAAATTTATAGAGTCATTGACATTTTGATCGCTGCCTTTTTGCTAAGGAAGGAAGTGCTTATAAACACTGCGTAACACCTATCAGGCGTAAGGCTGATCTGCTCCTGAGTTACTTTTGCGTTATGTAAGTCAGATCTGACACGACAACAGTTAAGGCTTGTCATTGCTTTAGCTTTTTTTTTTTTTTCCTCAGTATGGTCTGTTGATAACACTACTGACATTTTTGTATCACTATTTTGGAAAGGCAAGGTCATAAATAATCTCTTTTCTGATTTCTTAATTAAGGATCCCATGAAGATCACATGAATGTAGTCAATGCACATACATCAATAAACGCATGGTCTGATTCTTCAACATTAGAAGCTGCATAGAAATAATACTTCATCTGATTTTCGTACTGTTTTGACATAGCCAACAACTGACATAACTCTGTAGTATGTGAACAGCATAAAACTAAGGAAGAACACAGGTTATAATGGTCTCAGTACACACAAGAAATCATGCACTCAGTTTTGAAAAAGGAAGATTTTACTTTTTTTTTTAATGCATTTCTTAACCTTCTTTAGATTATTAAATAGTCTCTAAAGGGAATGTCGTTGCTCAATTTCTCAAATAATTTAAAACACCTACGAACAAAACCCATAAGAGACTGCTCTGGAGGAAAGAAACATTCCCTTCCATGATATAGCCATATACCTTTTTATGATCATTGGTTTCCATGAGGCCAATGTTTGAAGAATACTAGGCAAAACTGTACAACCTCTAGACCTGCCGAAGTCATGAAGAATTTTGCAGAAATAATTACAAGAATCAAGAAACACATTAAACTTTGCAGTTTATGCAAGAAATGCTTTGACTCTATAACATTAAAATATAAAAACACAATGACATTTGTTTAACGCTAACAAGTAACTTAGTAAGAAATTACAAAATGTCTTATACATGTGTGTAAATGCACATAAATAATATATATATGTATGAATGCACCTTATGTGAATAATTGTATGTGCTGTACTGTAACAAGAAAATGTGAATTTACATTCTACTATCAACATTTCTTCCTTTGGAATAATTATTTTATTTTATAATTCAATAATATTGAAATATAGATAATTATATATTTCAGATATAATTTCAGAGGAGTCTGAGCTATATTATTGAATCTGTACATACGTAATAAAATTGCATGTTCCAATTTGGGAGCAATATATTTGAAGTCTAACTGACAGTTCATTAAACAATTGAAGTATGATGCTGTTATTCTTTCTTTGTAGATGATTTTTAGGAGAAACATTTGTTTTATATTTCCTCTTAGAAGTATTGGTCGTTTATAATCTACATACAAGACAGCACCAGCCCAAATGATCAGTTAGTGGAAGATAAATTTTACACTAGAGGAACATTCTGCTGTTCATTCTTATTTTCTTCTCTGTACAAAAAAGTGAAACAGGGAAAGTAAAACCCAAAACCACCTGAGAGTTAGGGCAAAGAAGGGAATTTGGGGAGCTAGGATTTGAAATGTATAATAACTATGTCCTACAGCGGTGTAGAAGACTCACTTATTGAAGGTGAACTATGGTAACACATTGCTAGGAGGCAGGTTGAACTAGAGAAGTAGCATTGCTACAGCACCTGAAGCCCTCTCACCATAATACAATCAGCAGAATAAAGATTATGATCTTCACTTCAGATTGCCAACAATATGGTTATATGTTTATGATTTATCAATTGTGAAAGCCAGATGGATGAACAAATAGAGGTGTAGGGGCTTTGTTTGGGCAGGGCCAGTTTGACTCACTTATCCTCTGATATTAGCCAGCCAAGAGGCTTCTGTGAAATTTACACCCCAAGGCTTCCATTCCCCAGCACCCATCATTCACTGCATAGTCCTTAACAGTCCGTTATATTGCTCAGTCTTTCTGGGGGCTGGTGGGAGATAGGGTGATACATCCAGTGCTGTATTTCCTGGCACAGGTGTCTATAAGGTTATTTTGGAGACTAGTCTCATCATCTGACTCAATTCTTTCTGGGTTGTCTTGTTGCTATGGGACTTGCTCCGGATGGTGTTTCAGGCAGTGGTAGGGATTGCAGGGTACATTTCCAGCCACCCAGTAGCTGCCTCCACCATAGTAAGCATACAGTGATTGCCTTGGTAGGTCATGTCAGTGGTCCAATATAATTGATCTGCCAGGTCTCCTCATATTAATCCCATTCACCATCCTCTATTCCAGAAGAACTTTACGTTCTTAATTATGGTGCATGTTTCACATTCATAGGTAACCTGTGCAATGGCTTCAGCAATCAGGTCCACCCATTGGTCAGGAACCCATCTGTATGTTGCACATGCAGATGTCCACATACAGATGCCCTGTCCCACCTCTCCAAGAGGCACAATAGTGGAGTTGGGGTTTATGGTCAGTGCATTACAGTTTCTCATTGCTGCTCCTTCTCACACTTTTCATCTCCTTCAGCATGAATTCTCCATGGGGTGCAGTCCTTCAGGAAAAGTCTGCTCCATTGTGGGTCTCCTGTATACTGCTGTGAATATCTCCTTTGCCATCCTCCTCCTTCACTGTCCTTGGTGTTCTCTCTGTTGTTTCTCACTCTTTTTTTCCCCTTCCTCCTCTGTCTGAGTTTCTGTTGCTGGGCATGATGTCATATGACATGGAATATCCCTGAGGTCAATTTGGGTCATCTATCCTGGCTATGCTACCTCCCAGCCTTTTGCACCAGCCTACTCATTCAGAAGGAGGAGAACATGACAGAGTGAGAAAGAGAGAAAGCCTTGGCAATGTGCAAGCAGTTTTTAGCAATAACCATAACACTGTCGAGTTATCAACACTGTTTTAGCCACAGACACAAAGCACAACTCCATGTGGGCTGCTATGAAGAAAGTTAAATCCATCCCAAAGAGACTCTGTACAATCTCCACCCCTGATTAACTGATACATCTATGCATCCCTTGTCCTCTCATTCACATATTTTGTTTTTATATCATACTCAAACCTTCCAGCTTACTTACCAAATCCACACTGAATTTCAACATCCAGTCCTTATGTCTCATGCCTTTCCTTTTCCTTTCCATTCTGTCTAACTCTCATTCCCAAAATTCTCGCTTACCAATGCTTACAATAGCAGATAGGTCTATACATTCTCATGAACCACCATCCACGGATCCTTGGCATATACACAGATACCATTGGACATTCTGCGCCCGCCCCCACAGATGTCTATAAGAACAGTCAATGAGTTGGCCTCCATCAAAAAGTTAGCACACTCCCCTGAAAAGATGAGAATGGAGTCAGACAGGCACTGATCGTCTGCTAAGCAGCAAGTTACCCAACAACACGTTGTCATTATGAGACAAGTAGATGAAGAACTTTGACAGCATGAGAAGTGGCATTCCTGAATAGCCATGACACTTGAAAGTGAAAGCAAGTAACCTACACTGAAGGGATTTGGAAACTCTAGGCACTCTACAGATCCATACAAAATGGGAAGAAATTTGCCAGTTAAAAACTTACTATCACATGTAGTATATCAGTTTATATTTTATTTTTTTGGCCAGCATTTTAAGCCATCGAATTTCCCAGGCCTTTAAGTCTTATACACCTTAAGAAGAGAAGGTACTTGCTGGCTATTGTTAGTTGCTGGTATTGGTCGTGGTTTAGCAGTCTAATAGCTGATATTCTGCATTGCAAACTCTCATACTCTGACTTGCAGAAGTAAGTCAGTTCAGCTACAGGGGGAAGGACTTAGATTTCCTTAAGTGGTTGTTTGGATGGGGCTTGGGTGAAATTATATACTGACTGGTGACCTGAGTTCTCTTTCCCAGTCTATTTGCTGTGCAGGCTCTTGTGGTCCTCAACACACTGTATCCTTAGAGAGGGAGAGGATTTGCTCTTAGTTATAGATATGATTGTACAGAGAAAAACTGTATAATGCATTTAGTGTTACAAAGATGTCTCATAACTATCCTTTTAGTTGAAAAATTCTAACTCACAAAGCTTTATAAATATCTCATAAATTGTTTCTGTAGGTTGTCCATGGGTGGTTGTTTTTTGAACAGTGCAATCTATGTATAAAATTTGTATAGCTTCACAACATCACAGTTTCTTCTTATCTGTGGAAGGAATTCAGGCATACAGATTTGAGTTGCTCAAGAATACGCTGAGCAGTGTTTTCTACTTAACACTTGGTAGACATAGAATAAGGTGTATTTTAATTTACTGAAGTGTATTAATAAATGTTGACACCAACATTACTATGTAAATATTGATTTCAATGTTTAGGTTGATATACAGCTGAAACTATATTGCCAACACAAGTTCTATTACTTAAGTGATGCTCCAAGTTAATACTGAAGCTATAATTTAGCATTTTTATATATGGTATGCATATATCAAAGCTATTTTGCAGTATAAATATATTCAGATACTCAGATCAGGTTGTTTTTATCTGACATTTGAATAAAGGAATAACCTACTTAATAAATCAATATGTTTATTATGCTAAAAAATAAAACAAAGCCCAACATCTGAGGCTCTTCTGATACACTTTTTTTTCCCCTGTGATGGTCCTCTTAGATTTGCACAACAGACATTCCTCCCCATCCCACTAAAGTGTGCAAGTCAAAGGATAGCCTACCTTACATCACCATACAGAAACCATAGGACTAGACCAGATATTAAATCCAACGTGTGTTAATTCAGTCCTTTGACCCATCCTCAAGACTTCAGTATTACCACCCAGTTGCATTGTCAAGTAAATTAGAAGCAGATCCTAATTCAGTAATGACCAGAGGACAATGCTGCCCAAAGCAACAACAACCTCTGAAATTTAAAATATAGAATGTTCTTGGTTGTAGCAATATTTTTTAGAAATTTCTGAAGAAATGTACAAA
This sequence comes from Pterocles orientalis, assembly GCA_011057875.1. NCBI lineage: Eukaryota > Metazoa > Chordata > Aves > Pterocliformes > Pteroclidae > Pterocles > Pterocles orientalis. The sequence continues at coordinate 599,375 of WKFP01014252.1, forward strand.
CACTATGCTTCTCAGGGAGGCTATAAGTGGCGAGATCTGACGAATTGTTTCCAACTCTTTGTTTAGTAAAAAAACCCACCCTAGTCCTAATCTTATGATTTTGCATGATTTATGTAAGCAATTTTTTGAAAGGGCATCACCTTGTTTTTCATTCAATTTGGAACATTTTGATATAGCTCCCTAACAGCAGGAATATTCCTGATAGAGTAGTATGAAAGAATCCTGCATTCAGAAACACTGAACACTTTGGCCTCATCCTTCCTAGAAGACAGCTTTCTTTTGAAAAAAAAAAAAAAAAGTCAAAACTAACATGAATCAGCTGTCTGAAATTCTTAGGAAGGCAACTGTAACATACCAAGTGATACCAAGCAACTCTAAAGGCCAAGGGATTAAGTTGATCTCGTTATGTAATCATTTAGGATGAACCAGCTATGAGAATATGTCACCTCTTTTTTTTTAACAGCTGAAAGGGTCATTGCTTGCCTGCTTGACAGGGAGACAGGGACAATAAGTTCATATGAACTCAAAAAGTTTTTTTTTTTACATATGAAAATCACTTTATTCTAGGGATTAGATTGACCAATATGTCTAAAGTTACCCTTATCTATGGGCTTTTTTGAAACAGAAGACTGAATTCCCTCTTCACCAAATAGTCCATCTATCAAAACCATATTTCTCCAACTTAGTGAGAAGGATGTTGTGGAGGACCAAATTTAAGCAGCACAGAACTTCATCCACTTAGCCACAAAGGTTAGATCAGCTGAGTCTACCCCAGTACACACTAGATTGTATTACCGGACAACCAGAGCCCAATATTAGTCTTTAACTTCTGTTTTGCGAGATAAAGTCACATAACACAAGCCGTCAGATATTAAGAGGATGGATTTGTTAGACCTGAGTAACAAAATTGTCCACATTATGCTGGGCTACAGTGATCATATTGCTTGTATCTATTTTCCTTAGGGTCTAAATAGTTTTGATGGTTGAACACATTATCTGAAAAAACAATAAAGGGAAATGAAAACTGGGGAGGGGAAGGCAAAGCAAAGCAATGCAAAGAAAGGTGTAGTGAGGATCTTGGTCTCAGCTCCTATTTTTTTCAGCAGGCTGCTTCATGTTTCCTGTCATTATCTGAAACAAAGTGGGTGCCTTTTGCTTGTCCTCATCCATAGGAAGCATTCATTTTGGCTGAGCTCTTATCAGCTAATTCCTTATATTTTACAAGTGACCCATTTAGATACATAGGGCACATCTCTGCATGTTGTGATGGATTCTGCAGTTCCAGAGACTGCAAGTTTCTTGGCAAAGGAATTTCAGAATATGACACAGAAAAAAAAAAAAAAAGATGCTGCAATGCTATGTTATCTGTATTCAGTCTGTATAATATGTGAAAAAGTAATTAAATTTTTCGGTTCCAAGCTATTTATATAGAGAGAAGCCTCTTCAGTGTTCCAGAAGTATAAATCGGAAGTGAATATAAGCAAACCACCCACTGAAATGCAGAATTTTAGGTATGTCCAAGGTTCCTGTATTTTCTCTAAACTAATTCTGTGGCCTGACCTGCTTCCCTCATATCTTTATTTTTTCAGGATTTAACTGGTTCTCCCAATGAACAGACTGTACCTTCAAGAGTACAGTATTATCCGCATCTCCTGCAGTTTCCCACAAAGCCTTGCCCCTGATGCCAGTAGTAATCACTGATGGGGTTGTCATGTCTACTGCAGCCCATGTTGCCTCTAGTGATGTTGTGAGCAGGAATCAGTGGGGTCCAGCTCCTCCTTATTTTCTTATGAGGGTTTTTCAGCTGTATCTTATGCTAATTAAAGCATTATTTGACAGCAACATTTGTAATTTGCAGGACATGTCTGTTCTGTGATCATTGTCTTACACAGCAGAAAAAACGAATTTATTTATGAACTTTGGATTTTGGTGTGTGTTTTGTTGTTGTTGTAGTTTTTTGGGTTTCGGGTTGTTGGTTTGTGGGGGTTGTTTTGTGTTGCTTTCCTTGTATCATCCAGCAAAGCAAAGTCAAAGAAATGCATGGAGAAGCCTAGACGAAATAAGAAGTACAATAAGACCAGGATAGGTAAGGTTTCCAAATCTAGGTGTACTTGTGAAGTAAAGAGACTCAGGAAATTTTGGTGTCCTTTTCCCCACAACACTGCTCATCAAGCAGACTGTGACTGGATCTTCATGAAAAATGGCATGGCATCTCCTGTGTTTTTTAGTGGGTTGGAAGACATTATTATCTTTAATGGCAAAGGAAGCTTAATCGAAATCCTTGTGTTTAAGCTTAGGAGTTCAATGGCTAGGGTACACAGTAGGCTTTCTCCCATCTAAATTTGAGCAATTAAAAAGTTTGATGTTAAGGAGCTTTGTCAAGACTGATATATTATAGGTGTCAACTCACATCTATTTTTTGATTCTCACGGATCAAGCACACACACCAATTTGGTAACATCTACAAACTGCATTGCTAGATACAATCTCTTTATAAAATGCAAGACTACTTTAAGAACTTCAAACAGAAACAGTGCACAGTGCTTAATTACATGTCAGCTAACAAGTCTAATGTATTCCAAGAGAAATAAGTACATAAACTTGCTCACTGCATTTGATCAAGCTATCCGCAAGGTGTCAATATGGGTTCATAATCATCGACTTATTAAAAACAAAAATCTGGAAATGGCAATTTACAGGTGCTGGGGGCATCTCTTCTGTTCCAAGTTTTTAAAGAAATATATTTTTTCAGTCTTTTTTCTTCAGAAATTTAATAACTGCAGAACTTCCATATTTCTTCTTTTGAAGGCACTAAAAGGTATTTTAGTAATGTGTTTGTCTACAGCTAACAACCATAATAGCTTAAGTTATGGAATGCCCCAAATAAATGAAGAACAGTGTATAGTTGGTCAGAACTACAGTTTGTTCTGCTGCTGTTTTGTTAAATGTTTGCAGAAAACATTATTTGCTTCATTTGCAAGTTACATAAACCTTTATATTTATGGCCTAAGGTATTATACAAAAGTTATTTAAGTAATTCCCAAAGATTGTTGCTCACTGCACCAAGCATTAATCATCTGTTGTGTCTATTATAAATGCAGAAGCAATTAAATAGATCTGTGGTGAGAACAGGTTATTGCCAGGATTATACAGAAGCATTTTTCAGCAGTGTTATTACTGATGATAACTGTGGTTGTGAGTTTTTTTTCCTCATTTAGTGAAGAAAGTATCAGCTTGTGCCAGAAATTCTTGAGGTGTTTTAAAATTAAGTGTGTAACAACAGACTTTTGAGAAACAGTAAATAGACTTAAAATGCATACCACAGAGAAAATAAATCCCACCCCCAAGAAGTAGCAAAAAATAATTTATGTGTTACAAAATTAATATAAATCAATGTCCTAAACTCTGCAAAGGATTTGTTCAGAAAGCATCCATAAGAATCAGTCTCACATGCAATTACTTTTTAGGTCTAACATTTAAATGTAAAACCTGCTGTCTTTGCCCTGTGAATTCACTGAAGGCAATGAAAATTTAACTTGAGTGAAATTTAATAAAAGACTGGCTATCAGGCAAGCAAAAAGCTATTACATGAGGAAACAAAGAAAGTGGAGTGGAAGTACGGTAAGCTAACATGCTTGCATTCATACTTTAACAGGCTACTGCCTCTCTAATGGAAGTTTTCCTTTGCTGAGCTTGGGTAACTGATAATAATCTACTCCTGCTTTATGAAATATTGTTTAACTGCCATATGAGGTTTCTGGAACCTTAAACTCAAATTACTTTTTTCTTCTATAAGCATATCCATTTTCTTTAAGTATTTAAAAGGCTGGTGTTGCAAGGAGATGAGAATCACCCATAGAATATGTTGTACAAGACACTCAAAACTAGACAAATCCTAAAAGACGTAAGTCAAACTGGGGTTTTCCTTAACTGCTCTTGAGCATGCTGTGATTTACAGCTCTAGTCACCTAGAGGAAAAAGTGCCCTTATAAATGTAGCTGTGGAGCTGTCTCTTTTAGGAGCTCAGAAACTTCACATAAACCTGCATGCTCAAATCTGTGAATTAATCCAAGATTATTTTGTGCATTTCAAGTTTTGGATGCAATGTGAAATTGTGTTTTGACAGTACCATCATCTCCCTAGTTTTAGCTGACCATGGTGTTTCATTGCCACCTCTGAAGTGACTGAAAAGTACCTCACTTCCTTCAATAGCTACATCTGCTGCTCAGCAGAAGGGAATTTTGTTGGATCTTTTATTTTTACTTTGCTATTGTTTGGTGAAAATGCATAGGCCAGTAATCTTTAATAAACCCAGCTGTTTAATATGCTTGATCTTGTCCAAAAACCTCACCTATTTAGACACCTATGCACAGGTAAGTATCTTACAGTCTAGTCTTCTACAATGTCCTCTGAAAGTCTGTGCAAATGCTCAATAGGAAAAACAAAACTGAGCATAGTAATAAAATAAAGACTCTCTACATATAGACTATCCACATTGTCAGTAAGAAAAAAATTCAAGTTAATTTAACCAGTAATTATCTGCAATCATGATGTGGTCACATTGACAGTACTGTAAGAAAAACATTAAGAGACTCTAGGAAATGCAGTCTTTGAAAACATAGCATGACAGACAGTTGTCTCACTACTGGCTCCAGGAAGCCATTTGTTTAGTTGAATACGAGAAATATTCCATTAGCTGCTGATTCTTTAGTCAAGATACAATGCGTCATTCATAGACAACTTTCTAACTTTCTTAATGTAACCTGAGGCAAGCAAATCAACACAAGAAAAATCAAGGGAATTTTTAGGTCAACAAATTGGTGGAATCTCTCTCATAATGTTCAGTAAACATGAGACTGCACTCCTCACCTACATTTGTATCATAGTTACAATTACAGAAGAAATTAGTTTTACTTTCTCCTTTTTGGTTGCTTCAATTTTTAGAAGAAATATAATCTAAAAGGACTAATAAAAGAAATTTCCTTTTTAAAGAAAGCCTTTGGGAGCAGTGGGAATTTGCTGTAAGTTTTGCCCACTCAAAGGGAAGAAATATTATTTGAAATATTTACTTTTCACAAAGTGAAAAATTTGTGAAGCCAATTTGTTCCCTGTGTTTCAGGTGAATGGGTGAAGTTGCAAGGATCTTAACTGCCATATGGAATCTTTAGGTTAGAAATCAGGGGAAAACTGTAAAGGTTAGTAGAAGTGCCAGAGGTTTATGTGCCCTCTGTCACCAGGAGGTCTTTAAGAACAAGTTAAACAAGGCACCTCTTTGGAATAACTCCTTGGAGTAGGAAATGCCACCCTAGAACAGGGGAATGGACTAGATGACCTCAAGGACCCTTGTAGCTCACTGAGTCTATGTATTGGCAGAAGTAAGTTTATTTAAAACAGCAGATCGACTATTCCACTGTACCGTAGTGCTTTACCTCTATGCATTGCTCTTTTCTTTCAGGACTGTAAGCAACAAAGAGCTAAGGGTAAACATAGGTTGTTTATATAAATTACTTTTTTCTCTTGCCCAGCAAACACAAGGAGGAGATTATATATCTATATCTAGAGGCTGTACACAGAGCCTACAAAGCAACCTCAGGGAAGTGGGCTGAGTTCTTAAATAGATGATGTTACATTACTTACTGTTCTTGTGGCAGGAAAAAGAAAGCTCCCTTCTTGCAATAACAGATTCAATGGATAAACACCCACAACCCCAAAATGGAAAGCTATAATAAGATAAAGAAAATAAAGGCAGTTCCAAAGATCCATGGCTCAGACCTTTAGCTAGCATCAGGGATTTTGAAAGAGTCAGCTTGAACTCTGTTATAGCAATGTTCAGAGTTTAGAAAATTAGGGTTCACTTTCAAGTTTTACATTTGAAATCTTCACTAGAACAAATTGATGATGTTTCCTGTTCCTTTAGGAAGAGATTCCACATCAAGTGAAGAAAAAGACTGATATTCTGGCACCAGTGGTATCCCTCTTCATTCTACTGCTGCACAACAATGAATTGCAGCTGTTCTCATTTGAAAAAAAAAAAATCAAACCAAAACAAAACTCAAAGCCAAATAAACATAAAAAAACACTAAGGTGAAGACAAGCAGACAATCTGGAAGATGAAGTATCACTGGCAGTCATACAAAAACAAGAAAAGACAAAAATAGAAATGGAGAATAAAAGGAAGCCTTCAACAGCAACAAGTAGAAAATGCAGTTTAGAAAATGGTTTGTATATGGTTGATTACTGTGTTTTTGTTAGTAGTATGAAAACTCTGCCTTTACATAGATGGAAAACAGGCAAACACATGATGTATAGGCAGGGAAGAATTAATGCCATTTTACTCAGTCTAAGAATCCCCAAGTGTCTTGAAAGCCACTTGTGGGTTTTTCCAATGTATGGGGAAAGTACTACATAAGTGCCAAATTAGGGCATTGTTTCAAACTAGTTTACAGTGCCTTTCACAGTATTACCAGATTTTAGTCCTAGTCTCCAACTACATAACAATAATTCTTTGTTATGTGAGCTATGTCTTAGTTTTCTGATAGTCTCACAGATACCCTAATATATTTCTTCTGATTTTTTCTTAAATAAGTAACACCTATCTGAACCCACATGATAATTTAATCTTTCATATTAATTACTCAGATTTCACAGAAGATAATTTCCAAATTCCTTGGAAGTATTCACTGGCATTCACAGGCTGACAGAATTCACTTTTGCTTAAACAGCTGCAACTTGTGCATTGCCAGTAAAAATAATTTGTAGTGAGGTTTCAGGGTTCTTGCCACAGTTGAACAGACCAAAGCATCTCATCATCAGAAAGTTTACCAGGACTCCTGAGGAAAAGAACCCTGCGGTTATAAAGACTGCTCTAAGTTTAAACAGATATAAATATCCAAACAACAGGCTTTAAATATCATACCTGCCTCTCATTATGATCAAAGCAGTGGTGAAAATCACTACTTCACTTAAAAGAGGAAAGGAAAACTTTCAAGTACAGCTGATAGCTAAACATCTTGAAACATTTCTCTCAACTCTTATTCCTTTAGATAATGTTTGATGTCTCAAAGGATTTTTCAGAATTAAAGGCACAGTCCTTTAAATAAATTTATTAAATAAAGTTTTACACAGTGGGTCTTGATTTTCACATTATTTGTATCAGTAAAAATATGAGAAACAGCTGCATTAACTGTTTTTTACATAAATATAGAATTCAAGACAGTCAAGATACGATTGACATAAAGGACAGGTTCTCCCTACATGACAACTATGAAATAATTCTAGATACACTCAATATCAGCATCTTAAAATACTGAAGTTAACAGTATCCAAAGTATTAGGGATTTTCCCCTAAAGTAATTATTCAAAGTAATTCTAATGTTTCCGTACTGCTGATTATAGAACATTAGATTTAAGCACTTAAAACAGAAACCACCAGGTTCAAGACACAACCGTAGTGTCACCTTTTACGTTGTTGTTATGACACCATATTTAATTGCATGAACATACAGCATATAGCTCTCATACAACTGTCATCCTGTTTAGCACAGCAGGTTGACAGAGGATACTGGAAAGTACCTTTCTTTTTAATATTTATTTTACCTGTGGTTTTTGGGTGGCTCCACTGTTGCTTACTGTGGGAAAATGACTGGGGGGCGAAATTAGTTTCTCTAAGGTAATCTTAGAGAAATTTATATCCTAAAATAAGTTATAATATAAGAAAATCTTCAGTGTAAAGTAAAACACAGTTGCTACTTTCCGGGTGTCGTGGGTTAAGCAGAGCAGAGTTAATTTTTTTTCCCCTTTTCCCTTCTCTTCATAATTAGCTAGCAAAAAGCTATGTTTTGGATTCCTGCTCAGGAGAGAATTGATAAGAGAAGAACAGAGAAGAACGTTTATAGTTATTGCTAGGATGTTGCTATTTGTTCTCAAGGACGAGATACATTCAGCCTCTCTCCTCTCAATAGACAGAGAGAGAGCCCGGCTTCTAGCTGGGGATTTGCTTTTAAGTCAATATTGAGAAGCAGACTGACCAATTATTCCATCCTGTGCACGTCATACCCAGTATTTAGGAGAGGACTCTTCGAGGAGAGCTATCTTTCCACTTCCGGATTCATCTCTCTTTGGTAAACCTGCGTTCGCTCTCACAAGGCCTTTCCTCCCCCCTCCCCCCACGGTCGCCGTTAGCTCTCGGCCCGGAACACTCGTTTATCTCCGTTCCATGAGTTTTGGCATCCTCCCTCTCCCGGAGGATCGTTAGCTGTTGTTTTTTTTTCCCAGCTTCGGTCAGCTCTCGGACTGGGACGCTTGGGCTGTTATTTCCGTTCCGTGAGTGCCTCCGGGAGCAGTGCACCCCCTTTCCCCCCTTTTCCCCCCCTTTTCTGGGGAATCGTCTGTGCGGTTTCTGGGGATTATTAGCTGGCAACAGG
>WKFP01014252.1:607817-621279 GCA_011057875.1 Pterocles orientalis
AAAAAAAAAAAAAAAAAAAAAAAAAGGGCAAAAGATTTGGATATTGACAACAAAACAGAGTCTCGGCTTCTATTTTTTCACAAGGGACGAACTTCTTTTTCATCCGAAATTTTCTGAATATAATACCGTGTTAACTGTGACAAATTTGTAAGTGACTGAGAATGGAACCACTGAAACAAAACTATGCATTGGCAACTTGGAAGGAAATGCAGGTGAACAGGAGTCAACGAAGTTCTTTTTGGAACCTGATGATTTTTCGTTTTATCAGGTTTTGAAAAATTATATGCTCATTTGTTCCAAAGAGATCACAAGTTAAAGTGATAAGACAAAGTTTTCATAGAGCCAGGGAGCAGAGGGAAGCTTACGTTGACAAGAAAAGCCACTCTGGAGGCATGGCCTATGCAAGTCACTTTTTTTCTGTGGCAAAAGCTGTTCTCTGTCTCTTCATTGGAAAAGCCTAGTGATTTTTCTGGGCTTTTCAATGAAACCAGCAATATAAAGAGGAGAGGTGGCCATCTCAGGCTCACATAGCAGGCAAATGGCAAAAATAGGATTAGAATTGGTGTTTCTTGCCCTGCGGCTGAGTGCTCTAGACTATATTGAAAAAACCTGTGAAAATAAGGTAAGATTCTGGATCTTAACAGTAGCACATTTCACATATGGTAGCAGAGATTTGAAGTTTTGTTCGAACATCAGATGAATATATGAATGATATGAAATTCCAACAAATCATTTCTTTCTGGAAGGAGAGGCAGAATTGTAACGTTCTAAGGGTTGCTGATAAGCAGACTTTGTATTGAATCAGCTCATGCCATGGAAAGTAAAACAGAAATATCACTGAACAATATTTTCAGGTTAAAATCCCCCTTTTTCCTACCTCTAATTCTGTTCTGCATCTTTCTTTGCATTTTTAATACAATTTGCTTGTGCATTTTATTCTTAGTAGTTATTTCTTGCAAATTATGCTTTTATAATTAGTAATGGCAGTATTTCTACCTGAGGTAAGTGTTTTACAGAATTGTGTGTGCCATAGTTAATTGCATTCCCTAAATTTAGGTAATGTTGTGAGGAATGATTTCAATTAGTTTGCTTTTCTTCATGGTTATTAAATTCATTCAAAAAAACAAACAAACAAACAAACAAAAACCCAAAAAAGAGGGGAAACCAAAAACCTAGCAGAAGAGAGGTAGGACTTTGGAAACTACTCCTTCTAAGGCTACAGCTTAGCAAGTCTGCTGGAAACAATTTGCAGGCATAACCATATGCTAACCTTTTATCTCTTTTATTTAGAGGAAACCAAACAAAAATAAAAAGACTAACAGCCCCATAATAACTGTAGAGATTTAATCTAAATTCTCCTGGCTCAAAGACAATTCAATGTTATTTTTTAATATCAGCCCTCAATACAATATTATCTGGCAATTCATAGTAATCTTGTTAGTTGACTAAGGATAAATAAGATAGTCCCTTTTCATCATGTTGCAATGGCTCTGGCCCTTCCTGTCCCGTCACCCCCCCCAAACCAAACTAAGAAAAGCGGTCAACGGGGTAAACAAAGCAACACTCTGATGTCATTGGCAATCTTAAGATACTAATCCTGGTTTTGCACCAAAGGTCTTTAGTGCAAAAAGAGCAAATGTAGATGAAATGAAAAATTTAGGATGGTCAAGTGAGGCAGGAAACATGTTTCAGACTGGTTACTGTTTACTGTAATGGGATTTGATACCTAGAGAGAAACTGTTCCACTTGGAAAAGTAATTCTGCTAAATTCTCTGCAGAAACCTGCAAGAGCTTGTCATGACAGATAAGGGAAGCTGTGTAAAGCAGTTGCAAAGATTCCTAGAAAGAGACAGGGCCATAGTGTCACAAGGTCCTCCAGGCAGCCTCCTGACATATTGACTCATCTGCTGCTCCTCTTCTTGATGCTGATCAGAGGGATGTTGCTTGGAGAAAGTCACTGGGACACGTGCTTTTCTCTTGCTTGCAGACTCACCTCCAAGGGCTGCAAACAACTCTCTAACAGTATTCTGTGGTAATTGGGCTTGCTATGCCAAAATATTTTCATAAATTGGTCAAGCTGTGTGGGTCCATATGCCTGAAAAGTAATTAACACAGCCAATATCTAATACTGTCAGCTGTGACAGGCTAACAGCCATTCTAGTGACCTTAATGTTGCTCGAAACTTCAAAGAAAATTCTACAGGAGATTAAAGAAGTGGAATGGAAAGCAGGCTAAAAAGCCAAAGGTCTGCAAAATTAAACCACATTTTTTTAATAAGCTATATTTTGTTAACAACTGTCATAAGGAGTATGAACATGCCGATGCCATCACACAAAGCTGTCATCTTCTCATGATGCCAAGGAAAAACAGAAAGTGATACAAAAACAATGGAGCAACAGAAACACAGGCATATCTAAGAAAGATCAAGAAACTGTAAAGGCTAATGTTATTGAATTTTTAGCTACATTATTTGTCCAAATTACAGCAGATGTTCTAGGCCTTGACTCAGAAACTGATCAAATGCTGCAAGAACCAACACCTGAACAGTCATTTCAGCCTCCAGTAGGCATGGGAGTTGGACATGTTGCTCCTTACTGAGGCAGTACACAACCAAACTTCACTTGCTTTATGGCTCTTGCAGAGTGGGAAACAGCACTAAGCACTGACACAAATCCTTCCTCTGTTGCTGGAATTAGATACACATGGTGATACACACATCCCTCTTCTTTGCAAGTGCCACCAAACACAGTGGAAGAGGAGTGCAAGGAGACGTTACTGCACCCTGTTCCCTGTAAGGGTGCCACCAGCTGGGGCACATCTCTGCACAACCGGGAACACTGAGGGACACACTGAGCTCTTGGGCCTCCAGGATAACTTTGACAATCAGACTAATGAGCTTTATATTAGATATAAGAAAAATAATTTGTTCTAAGATAGAGTTTTAAATGTATCCTTTCTTTAAAATTAGATTTGTTTACAATGATATTTGGTTAATATTAATATCACAGATTATTCTGCTTGAAGATGATCTCTTGCTAACTACAAGCTTATGAGGAGGTCCCATTTTCTTGCTACATTAGAAAAAAAAATATCTGGATACACTACAAAAGAACTGTGTATTTTTGTAGGACAATAGAAAGGGAAGAAAGATATCTCAGCAGTGAAAGCCCATACTTCCAGTGGAATTGTTCTGGCTGTGCAACGGTCTAACATTTGATTAAAGTTATCTCCATCTTTACATGTGCAGAAGAGAAAGGGGGGAGTCAGAACACACTTTCTTAAAGCAGGTTTGAGAGCGATCACACTGAGAAACAAAGACTATTTCTAACTCACATCAGAAGGGGGCAGTAGTTATCACTGTAAAAAGCTAGAAAAGTAATAGCTAAGTAAACTTGAAACAAATCCTACATTCTCTTACAGTTTTCATTTCCTTGTCATTTATTTTATTAATTTTAAGCATCTATTCACTATTAGGTCATCACTAACAGAAAGCTATTAGCAAAAGGTTTTAGTAATCCTTACATAAAAACACTTTTCTCAAAGCAACTTCGTCACTTTGAAAGATTTGTTAAAAATGTCAGTTGAAAGAATATGCTTCTGCATATACTAACTTTAACAACACTTTAAACCAGTTCTTATTTGTGTCTTTTAGTATCTCTCTAAACAATCAGACGTGTGATTAGAATTATGAATTTCCCACACTTTGACCCAATACATAAAATTAATGATAAACACACCAGGTTGCAAGAAATAAAAGAAAGATTTTTTGGAGTAGGAAAGGGATAAAACCAGGCTTACTGGAAATAAGCCTGGAGATGGCACAGCAGTGTTTCAGGGTAGTACGCTATCAAGGTCCTTTGGTCTGCTGTCTCAGTGGGGGTATGGGATGGAGATCCATGCGTCAGCAAAGACACACACGGACTGGTTTGGGCTGGAAAGGACCTTCAAGGTCATGGAGTTCCAACCCCCTGCCAAGGGCAGGGACACCCTCCACTAGACCAGGTTGCTCAAAGCCTCATCCAGCCTGGCCTTGAACACCTCCAGGGATGGGGCATCCACAGCTTCCCTGGGCAACCTGTTCCAGTGCCTCACCACCCTCACAGTGAAAAACTTCCTCCTAATTGCTAGTCTAAATCTACCCTCTTTCAGCATATAACCATTACCCCTTGTCCTCTCACTGCACTCCCTGGTAAAGAGTGCCTCCCCATCTCTCCTGTAGCTCCCTTCAGGTACTGGAAGGCTGCTATAAGGTCTCCTCGGAGCCTTCTTTTCTCCAGGCTGAACAACCCCAACTGTCTCAGCCTGTCTTTGTATAGGAGGTGCTCCAGCCCTCTGACCATCTTTGTGACTCTCCTCTGGACTCTCTTCAACAGGTCCAGGTCTTTCTTATGTTGGGGGCCCCACATCTGGACACAGTACTCCAGGTGGGGTCTCACGAGAGCAGAGTAGAGGGAAAGAATCACCCCCTGCTAATGCTTCTTTTGGTGCAGCCCAGGACACATTTTAGATTACTGTCTGCAATTTCTAATGCTAGTTTTAGAACCTATACAGAAAATAATTTTGTCCTTCTTCTGGACCCAAAAGATTTAATTTTCTATCTTCATAACATCTAATTGAGACCCTCTTGTCATTTAACAAGAAGACAGAGGAAGCAAGGCTTTCAACTGTTGGGAACAAGATGTGGTCACCAAGTTAAGAAGCCGTAGTCTACATTTTTTAAGTTTTTCAACAGTAGATCACATTTTTCTTTCTTGTTTAGGAAGTAGTTTTATTTTTAAATTAATTTTCTGTGGATGTCAGCACTTCTTTAAAGCTTCTGTTCTGCAGAAGTGCTGAAGTTCATGTCTACTTGCTGATTTTCACTGATGGGCAAGGAAGGATTTTGTGACCGGAAAGGCTGAATGCTCCTTGCCGCTGGTACACATGATTATTGCATAATTGTTGATATATGGACACTGACAAAGGAAGAGTCAATTCTTGAATGCCAGAATATTTGCTGGATCACTGTATGGATGGTTATCTACTAATCTCATTCTACATGAGTTTAAAAACAGGAGAAAGAGCTTTCCAAACATTCACAGAAAGGGATATTTTGTCTGTCATTCTTTAAGTGACAGTCAGTTTAATGGATTTTTAAAAGACAACTGTGTGGGATCAATAATCAGTTTGAAATTTTAAAATGAAATAGACCTAAGTCTTATTTCTCTTGAATTGAATTAAAAATGTAAATTCAGAGAGAAAATGAGCATATATCAAAAGTCAACCTCAATTTGTAATCTGAAAATTTCTTTAGCTTCTGTGTTTCTTTCCTAACTTTACAACATGATTTATCTTCTCTGTGCTTTATCACCTTTCATCTTTTTGATGACAAGCACTTTTCATGAAAACTTTGTTAAAATCAACAAATTACCAGTTACTTTAGTTTTATTCATTCAATTTAAAAGCCTTGTAGGTCAGCTTTCCAAACTAATGTAAATGTGGGTATCTTTACATTTTTTATACATGAAACAAAAATACTGTACCAGAAGAACTGCCAACTTCACATTAAACTAATATTGAAAAGAGACTAACTTCTTTTGTAGCAAACAAAAAGAAAGAAAAAAAGGCATGTGGTCTTTTTTCCCAAACAACAGCAAACTGCTATTCGGGGATTTCAATCAGAAGTGTCACCCTTGTATTTAATAATACCCAGATGATCGTTTCCCCAGGATTTTTTCAATCATTTTTTGAGTCTGTGTAAATATTAATCATCTGTATTCTCCTGTAACAAGTTAATGCATCAGAAAGAAGTTTATGATTTGAGGCTCTAAATATCAAATCAATATCATTTTAGGGCTAGAACAAATTTAGAGAAATATAGAGCTATTTTTCCCTTAAACCCAGGCTCTCACCTTCACTATCTTTTTGCAGAAGTATATAAAATCTAAAATTCTATGTAAGTTTTTTATTATTCAACAGCCTTAAAAATCTTTCCAGTGTACTGAGGATTACATGCCCATTTACCAGGAACTACTACAGTTATCTAGGATCTCCCTGAACCTAACTCATGATCTCAATAGCAACCTTTTGGTTAGCACGGTTCCTTAGGTACCTGGACACAGTAGAAGACAGAAATTCTTTTGACACATCCCATTTCAGAAAGATTTTATTCAAGGATAAGAGAGTGAAAAGGGAGCAGAAGGAAGCAAACAGACAAAAGACATCACAAAAGAACTATAGGGGCTTAAACATACTCTTTGTTCTGGAGTCCAGAGTGGCTCTCAGAAGACCTTTCTGGTTTTGTGCCAAATGCTTCAGATGAAGATGTAAGGATGTTAGTAAGTTATACGCAGATAGAGGAAAATTCTTTCACCACACGATGTTTTTGCCCTCAAGTGGCACCTAAATGTTAGCTTATTCCCTGAAACAAGAGCTTTTACATCTCTTTCAGCATAATTGTTAACATTAAATATTACTTTTAAATAAAAATTTTTGTCTGTGGTCTGTGCAGTGATGTATAACAGTAAGTGTAGTATAATTCCTCTGGAACAAAAAAAATTTCATCTAAAGGTTTGTGATATGTCACTCTTCAACCCCCTAAGACAACTCTTCGGTTCTTTTGGTAAGCAGAGAAAATAAATATTTTTGAATGTCTTTTCATTTTCCTTCTTATTCATAGAATGTACATTTAAAGTATTCTTAAGAAAACAAGGTAGATTAAGATAAGTGTTATCTATTCAAAGTATAACATAATCAAAATGTTGACGGTTTTCTTACTTTTTCATCATAAGAATGAATTATGCATAAAAGTTAACACCTAATTATGAATCTATTAAACACTCCAGTTTTCATTTTTCTGTTGTAATTAATAGCAAATATTTATTTCTAATCTTTGTTTGCTGACTTTTAAGTTTACTATAAGGTATTATTTTGTACATAATTTCAATCTTAACTTCTAAAGAACATCATCTCAAAACATCATCAGACTTCTGTCTTACACACTTAATAATATATTCAAATAGTTTAAGTTACCAAGGCATTTTTCCTTGGTAGGAAACTACTTACAGTTAAGTATAATCCCTTTAAAATTCTCCCTTGATATTTATGATACAAAAAAAAAATCAATGTAAACCAACAACATGCCTTTTTTGTCTAACGATATGCTTCTCATAAATTTTTGATCTTTACATGTGTCATGTTCAATTTAGATTGTGTAGGTTTAAAACAGGTTTTTAGTTTTTGTTCTGTGCCTACAACATTTAACTGTGATAATAATCTTTAAATTAAGAACTACAGCATCTTTGCTTAAGAAAGTACACAGTCACAAGAGAAACAGCCACACAAAACCCCAATGGATATCCTGAAATGACAATTGACTTCTGCTTTAGAAATCACTAACTGAAACCTTGAGTCTTCTGCTTGATGGAAAAGAGAGCAAACATTGATGAAGACAACCAAATTCCAGTTTCAGCATCAGTAAGGTGCACTAAAAATTAAGAAGCCTTCTTGTGCATAAAAGAGCCAATTAGTTTGGAAAGACCAGAAGAAAAAGAAAAATCTAGGGCAAAGTTCATTTTCTTGTGATTTCCTGATTCTCAAATAAATCTGATTTCTTATTGAGAAGTCTCTACTCTGTAATAGGTGAGAATACTCTTACTGAGGTCGGATAGACTCAGATTGTAAAATTAAAAAAAAAAAGAAAAAATGGAATATATGTGTTTGAAAAACCACCACTCTCTATTTTCATTTCTCCCAGTGATTGATTTGATTTACCATGAAGAATAAAGAAAAAGATTATATCATACATATACATGCATACACACACTGAAGATTCAGAAAACAGGGGAACTGTCTATTTACTTTCATATGTGAAAAAGCATATATTGTCTTTTAGAATAAATACATGTTATAAATATATTGTGTTTGCTTTCAAAACACATTCCTAAAATTTCTTCATGTATTTTGAATTATTATATACATGTAAACAGTGCAAAGTTAATGAAAATATCAAACTTAAATATTATCTTAGAATAAAAGTACACAGTATTTTTTTGAGTAATTATTTCCAATCTCTTGCCAATGGAAAGAACGGTTTAAAAAGGAAAGCTTCACGGAAACTTTCTGTCAAAATACATAAGAAAAAATGCAGATAATAAGAAATATATGAAAGCAATCATAAAAAAGGAATTTTATCTGAACTTTTTACCTGTACTATATGCCCTGGCTATTGTCTGGCTGCTAAATAACTGATTCAATGAACCCAATGCTTTCTTAGTCTCCCTATTATAATGTTTTGTGTAACGATCTCGTTTACTTCAGAGAGATACACAGAGGGAGGGATATTTGTTAAAATTTATGTTTCAGTTTCAGCCTGATAATTTTTCCTTGGCTTATCTATAACTTAAAGAAACCCCACGATCCAGGAATATCCAGTGGCTCAGTAGGCTAATGCAGGACTTTTCTGAACCAACATCTGTCAGGGCTAAATGCTGCTGTCACCCATCAAGTCTCTTATTCAACCCTGAAACTTCATTATAACAGGTCTGGGTTTTTGTCACTTTCACCTGTTCAGCTCTTCAAACAAGACGACCTAAAATGTTGAAATTGAATAGCACAGACTGAGAGGTACTAGAAAGGTTGCATAGTTGTCTGCAATTATTTTGAGGCATTGGTGACCCACTAATGTAAACTTTTACAAAAACTAAGGAAAAAAGCTGAGTTATCAGCCTAAGTGCAACCCCAGTTTAGAGAAAGCCTTCTGGAGGAAGTTGTAAGTTTTCCTACTGTCATTTTGCCACAATGAACACATTAAATAGTATAGTGATCATTTTGCAGCCTATTGCTCCTGAGAGACAGAAAGAGAAAAAAAAAAAATCAGGAATATGAATCAATTCTGCAACTTTTAAAATCAAATTATACAGGATTTGGTACCACAAAGTTTTCCAATAATGTCTCACTTATTATATGATCCAGTATGGCAACAACTCTATGGAGAAAAACTCAGAAGTGTGTGTTTAATCTGAGGGTGTTCTTAGGAGTAGTATTTACTACTAGATACTAGTATTAGTACTAGTGTCTAGTAACAGGTATTAGGTAGGTCACAGTAGAATGGACACCTTGGCCACAGCAGTGCAGATGGGCTCACTCTATCAGACTTGCTGAGAACCGTTCAGGAGGATCTGGGACACAGAGGAAGTTTTAGACTCTGTGTCTGGCCTGTGTACTGCCTTCTTTTGTCTGGCTGTGCAAACAGAAAGTGGGAGGAATTACTGGGTCTTTCCCTTGTGCTTCAGCAGAGAGGCTTGGCAGCTTGAGTCTCCACAGATACTACTGTTGAGATTAACTAGCCCAGAAACACTGTGAGCTGAGAACAGACATCATCTTGCCCATGGCTCCTCTAGTCTATCCTAGCCAGATGAGCTGATATTGTTTACAGAGAGAACTATACTTCCCAGAATTGTTGAAACGTACATTATCCTCCTAAATTGCAGTTATTGCCATAGCTCCTACTTCTGGTCTGGGAATGAAACCTTTGCTGCTCTTTCTGTCTCGGCTGAGGGCTGGGAAATCAAGCCAGTCTCTCTGAAGTCCTGAGGAGTCACTCCGCCAGGCTCCAGCAGTTTTTTAAGAGTCAATGCGGATAACTCTTTGGCTAACATATGCTTCTCCTTCAACATATTTCCTCAAGTTCTCAGGGAGCTGAGTTGACACACTCTTACAAAGCTGAAAAAGCATTTGAGCTCCTAGCTCTAAGAGCACTTGTGGTTCAACCCCAGCTGTCAATAAGAACCACACATCTACTCGCTCACTCCACCCCATGGGATGGGACAGAGAACCAGAAGAGTAAAGTAAGGAAACTTGCGGGTTGAGATAGAGATAGTTAAATAAGTAAAGCAAAAGCTGAAATGAGAGGAGAAATATGTTAAAGGGTATTTTAAAAAACAGTGAAGAACACTCATGGATGAACTAAGTGAAAACAGTAATGTTGTGGTTTTTGTATAAATGTAGGCAAAATGTATAAGGCATTAAGAAATACAGTATTTGAGTCAGCAAGCATTGAACCACAATAAAGATGAACATTAGAGTCAGGTTTTGGATTTACTTTTTGAAAAGTGGAAGATTTTATTACACTATTTGGGAATACATGAACATATAAAAACATTAAGCATTAACCCAATCACAGGAATATAAAGACACAAGTAAAAATATAAGTGAGAAACAAGCTAAAGGAGGGGAAGAAATTATTCTTAGCTGATGTCACTTTCACATATATTTGGATAGCTTTTACTAAGGATGAGAGACATAAACATACCTGAAGGAAGATTTTAGATCGATACCAGGTCCTGAGAAATGACATTCAGTTTAGAGGAAATAAAGATACATTATAGTACTGACAAAGATATACAAGTACAAAGTGAAAATGAACATCAGGCATGCAGGAGTAACAAATCCATACTGTTACCAAATGAAAAATGGGCAAGAAGTTTACTTGAACAGAACTCAGGTCAGAGAAAATAAAAGACTGGTCAAGGTAAAATGAAAATCTCATTACACTGTAAAAAACAAGAGGAAATACAAGGCACAATTTCTTTTAACAACAGCTAATTATACAAAAACCTTGTTCTTAGCTGGAGTAAATACGATGACTTCAGAGAAGTTACAGCAGACTAAAATCTAGCGTGCATCTGTTACAACAAAATTTCATATTATGTAGAATATTATGGAGACAACATTTACCGTTCTGATAATAGTTCATACCCTGTTACTCAGTTGCCTTCAATAGTAATGGGTTCAACATGATGAGGAAACAGATTCTTAATTTTTTTAACTATATGGTAATCTTTGTTCTCTTAAGTATTTGGAGATGTCAGGATGGAACCCTATTTACATCTGTAATTTTCAATGAGGTGTGACACTACCAAAAGCCAAAATCTTGCAGTTTTTTCTTTAGTTTATTTTCTTTCAGTTTGTGTTTAAATACAACTCAAAATAAATCAATTCCATTCTCTACATTTTCTATCCTCCCCTCAGAAAAAATAACGTCAGGGAAAGTAAATTCCTAAGACCTTGAAAATAACCATAAACATCAATACACCTCAGTAGTGTCATTTAATGTATTAAGGAAGAATGCTGGTTCCACGAAAACTGAGCTCCTAGGTTGCCAGCTTCCAGTCACTACAGAAGTACCTGAGCGTCAGGAATTCTCAAGTTTGCAGGAATAAGTGCATAGGTTTGACTGGAACTTTTAAACCCAAGACATCTCAAATGAGTTGCTTTAGTCTCAAGTAAAACAGCAATTTTTAATGAGAAACATCAGACAATGTAAACCAATGGTAATTGATGTTATTTTGCCAAAGTGAATACTCTGGACTGAACCTTCCAGGAACTGGAAAGCAGGTCTGGAAAAGCAAAAGACTGGGGAAAAAAAAGTTAACTCTTGGATGAATTTGAAGTGAATGTTCTACTCTGACACTTCCAAAAACTTTAGAGATTCCTTTAAAATGTTTGTGTGTAAGAGACAATAATGACTAAGGAGATTAAGGACTCTGGAGCATTTGTATTTGTGGGAACATAAGCTTAAACTGTCTTTTGTGAAAAAAATATATATTTATATCAAAATGAGCAATTGTTTTGGCTTGTAGCAAGCCACCCACCTAGAGGTTTCTCTATGCTTGCCTCTTAAATTCTTTAACAGTTTTAAAAACAAAGCATGATATAATGTAAATGAACACAAAATATAGCCCAGATTTCAGAGGACTGTACTTGGCATTCTTATTTGGTTATCGTATCATCCTCTGCAATCTGGGTCTACAGTCTCACTCAGGAGGTCAGAATATTTTTGGATATATTTGTTTTGGATCAGAAAGTTTAAGAAGCATTCATCAATGGACTAACATGTCCCCATGACCCTTTGACAGTTCCTTACAGTCACTGTTCTTGATATAGATCTGGTTCTTTTATTGCTTCTTATTTTTAGTCCTTTGTGTTTATTCAGACAAAAATCGGTCAGAGTATGTGTGTGTTTATTGAGAGAAACTTATTCTCAGAGTTTCAAAATAATTTACCAATTTCTTTCCCCAGCTTAATACTTCCAGTAATTCTTGCCATCTCTCTAACCGCATAAGCAAGTATAGTATAACCTTGCAAATATAGTATAACCTCCTTGGAGTGTTCTTTTTGCTAGCATTAGGTGACAACTCTTCTGCCCATGTGAGGTAGTTAGTGATAGCCCACATAGTATATTCCTGCTGTTCTCATAAGCAGCCTTTCATCGCTGTCTGATGCCAGGACCAGGAGGAGTACAACACTGATGTTTCTGATTCACATTTCTGATTCATTTGCATTTTCCAAAGCTTTTATGTATCTAAGTCATGTTTAAATGCACTTCAAAAGAGGGTTATATAAAAAGACATAGAAGCAAAACACCTGACAAACCTCTGCTGGTGTTATTTTCACATTAAAGATTTACTGTAAAACTGGACAGATCACTTGTCATGCTTTTCAATCCTAGCTGAAAATCTAAACTGAGAAAACAACAAAAGTGTAAGAAAGTGAGAGTGTTGAACTGAGGCAGTCCACCAAGTGACACAAGGAAAGGTCTAGACAAGTTCTAGGTTCTGGAAAGCAAGAGTAATGTTCTCCTGGTATGGTATCGTAATGTCAGTTTGTCCAAACTGAAAAAAATAGAATAAACACTTTGATCTTTCAAAGATAGTGAAACCAACATAATATGTACTAGCTGTCTCCTGTGATCAGCTAATATTGGCAACCGTTTCCTTTGAAACCAAAAGACTGCTAAATCACAGAATCACAGAATCACAGAATGTTAGAGATTGGAAGGGACCTCGAAAGATCATCTAGTCCAATCCCCCTGCCGGAGCAGGAACACCTAGATCAGATCACACAGGAACGCATCCAGGCGGGCTTTGAATGTCTCCGCAAGTGAAGTAGGCACCACGAAAGGCATATTTCTTCTTCCTTCTGGGTAATTTCTACGTTGTTCTGTTTTCAGAGAACTAGGACTGAAAAAGCAATGACTGCTTCAGAAATCTCCAAATTATTTCTGTTCTTTTCTTTCAGAAGGACATCTATTATCATATTTTAACACTGAAAAAGACTATTAAATTGATACTTCTTTTCTATAAGCCTTTACAGAGATAAAGCAAAAAGAAATAAGTTAAATGTGTGTCTTAATATTTTACATTGCAAATGATCTTTCTCTTGTATTGACAAAAGTAGAGGGGATTAGATATAATGTAATTTCTACTAATTTAAATCAATGCTTGCAAACTGATGTCTGTATTGAGGAACCTAAGTGGAAAAACCAGTGTGACTTGATTCTTTTGCAAAAGAAATTTAACAAAAGAACAGACAAAACTGACAAAAAATTAAAAAAAACTAAACTAGTTTTTCAACTGCTACTGGTGTCATGGACTGGATCTCTGCCCAGTGATCCTGGATGATGTTGTTTATCCATGTTTAT
>WKFP01014252.1:631355-661557 GCA_011057875.1 Pterocles orientalis
TAACAAAAGAACAGACAAAACTGACAAAAAATTAAAAAAAACTAAACTAGTTTTTCAACTGCTACTGGTGTCATGGACTGGATCTCTGCCCAGTGATCCTGGATGATGTTGTTTATCCATGTTTATATTTCAAACAATGGGCAGAACATTTTTCTAAAGAAGAGGTTCCACCACGAATCATTTGGGCAGAGCACTGGGACAGAACATTTCTAAAGAAGAGGCTCCACCATGTCTGCGAACAGCTCAAGCAGAACATGTTGTAAGAAAAGTTCTTTTGCGAACAAACATTAGCAAGTTGTCAACATTTTGAGTGAGGGCACACCTGTTGAAGCTGTGGAGGGTTGGAGTCTTCTCCCCGGTGGAGAACCAGCTGTGCCCCCTGAAGGCAGCCTGGGTGCAGGGCTGTTGCACCCCCAAAAGGTCAACCCCGAAGGTGACCTGGATGCACATCGTCATCCCCCCTACCACCCCGAGGTGTGGTCCTAGAACTGTATAAATGGTTGAGCCTGTCCACCTACTCGCTGTCGACCCAACACCCCCGCTTCCCCACGGAAGGAGTTTCTGCCTGAAATGAAGATTTCTGCTGGAAGAAAAGACATGTGCTGGAACAAGGGACTGGTGATGTTCTCTGTGTTTATGTCTGTCCCTGTGTCTCTGTCTTTCTGCCCCCCTTTCTTACCTTTCAACTCTTTCTTACTCTGTCTTCTGTCTGATTTTTGCCTCCAAATAATGATTGTTATTTGGCATTTGCTTAGTGGATAAGTGTTATCTGGTGATAATTGATAAGTACGATTTGGTGCTTGACTCTGGGAAGTTGATTTGTGATGTTTTTGCAGTTGCTGAGATAAATAAAATTGTGTTGCATTGTTCCTTGAGTCATTGTCTGACTCTGCCTAGCCACTGCTCGTTTTTGGGGAATCACAGAAAACCTCCCTTGACTGTCCATTGTAGTGGGGTGAGACAACTGCTTGCTGTCTCGTACTTGATTATTCAGTTCACTAGGGTGCCCACTGTGGTTTTATGGTCTTGGTACAAGAGAAGGGATTTTTTAAAAAAATATTTTAGTGTACTCAAGCAATCTGTAATAATTCATTAGTGACCTTAGCATGAGGCTTTGCATGTGTAGGGGCTTGGCTCAAAGATTTCCATGTTTATACTCCTCAGGAGATTTTAATTTTCTACACAGAAATCAGTGTGTGCTTCTTCAAATGGATGGTTCACCCTTGTTAAGATCTTTAAAAATAACAATTAGAAGCTGTGTATGAAACAACTTTGCTAAGCTGTTGCAACAGTGGAGCAGAGGTAGATGGAATGCTGTGCAAAACTTAATTTTCTCTTTAAGAAGGAAAGGGGAGAAACAGGTTATTCCCTGGGCTCTTTCCCTTCTACTAAGTAAAATTTTACTCAACTGGATGGAAAAAGGCAGACAACATCCTCAATTCTGCCTGTAGGTGTGGAGAGCCATGGGAAGCACTGTGCCATTTTGTTATTGTATCTGAAATCAGGATACTGGATGGCACAGGCATCAATCAATTATACTCCAAGGCTCAAGATGGCTAAATACAGTACAAGAATAGTCATGAAGAATCTTCTTGTCTCTTGTTAAACTACTGAGAAAGCAATCTGAATATATTCAACCTGCCATGTACCTGCACATTGCCCTGATGAAGTCGGGGAATAGTACTCTTAGAAGTACCTGCGGGACCATTGATTCTGAATCGCGTTGCAATGGCTCTGCAAAATTGAATCCTTACAGAGTGAGTATTCAGGCATGGCTTCAGGGCAGTCACCGAGGCTCCTTCTCGTAGCAGGAGACATATGCTAGATTTAAACTAACTAGGTTGGATATTGCTATCAATGTAGCCATAACAACACATAGCTTACTGATCTGTGGCAGAGATGTGCCAGCAGCCAGAGCACTTGCTAGTTAGTCTAAAGCTATCTCGGGTATGCCTGTTTGATTTAAAGTGCCTGCACTAAACACCTACTCTGAGACTAGGAGGAGACAGAAAATTCCCCTTTGAATATCTTTATACATTCTGGCTATCTGCTGGAATATTGGACTTTCAGATCGGTCAGAATTAGAAAGAGAAATGTTTCAAAAACAAGTTTTTTCAGTTATGTGAAGGATATGATGAGTGCTTTTCTAGAACTGGACTGCCTGAACTTTATATTACTATTCCTGTTACAAGTTGCTGTTGCTTTTGATGTTGTCGAGCTCTAACTTATGTTTATTCTTTTCCAGATACACTTGTACACATATATGCATAAACATCAACAAATAGAAATTTGCCCAAAGGAATTTGAAAAACAAATCAGAAAACTTTAGCATTTCAGTGGAGTTTCCTGGTGGTAATGTATTTGCGGTTTATAAGCTGATAAATATAGTACAAAAGATCACATAATTATAAAAAAAATATGTAATGGATGCGGGAAAGGTCTATGTGTAAGGAAACTGAAAAAGAAACACATTTTGTTATATGGTTGTTTCATCTACAAATTTAATGTCTATTCTGCTCTCTGGAAAATTAATGAAAGATAAATAAAACATGATTTTGATGGAACAAATCACTTGTTTTCCTTTTGTTTGTGGTTCTTCAGTCTGTGCAATCCATGGGGGACGGAGTTCATAATTTAATAAGACTTAAATTTTAAAGTAAGATTTTTGAGGCTGTTGCAAAATATTACTCAGATTTCATTTACTTTCGTTACACATCTGTGTCTCCGGATGTGGTCAGACATTTTCCAGTGGATCATTAATTGACAAAGAATATTTAGAGAGATAATTGAGAAAATGTTCTGTTTTATGCAAATTACATTTAAAAATAATATTTTGTGATGGATTAAATATTCTGTTTGACATTTTTTGAGCAGATCTTCTCAATTTTTAATTTTATTTATGAAATATTAATATTAGGACTGCTTACCTTAAAGAATATTTTTTTATTTCATCAGCACAAAACAAGAAGATGCAACTAAATTATTTCTTATTTTCCTTTATTTAGAAACAACTTTTGTCCCATTTTTTTTCTTTGGCATAAAAAAATGCAGTATCTGGTAAAAATCATGGAAAATGAAATAATCTACAAACCTTTCCTCCATGCTTAAATAATTTATAGAAAGAAGAAGTTAAGCTTGTCCATTAACATATCATTTTCATAATCTTTTGCTAATATCTACAGTAGCAATCTTATCCTCAAGTCTATTAGCAGGACTAATTGTGAGAAGGCAATATCAGCTTTAAGTAGGAATATTCCTCTTATCTTTCCTAGTGTTTTCAATCCTTATACATGCAAAACTTTATCCAAAAGGAATGGAATTTTGTTTAATCAAGGATGACTGTACTGCCAAGATGAAACATTGACAAGTGCTTTTTAGTTTGATTTTTCTAATGTATGGATTTTGAGGGTAAACTTAGGTCAAGTTTTCAAGTTTTTCTATGCAAACCTTTACTGCAGAGGTTTCTCAAAACTGAGACTTGGAACTGCACTTCATTGTTCAAGAAGGCCCTGCCTGTTTCTTTTTATCTTCCTGATAACTCATGTTCATCACTACATTTTTCAGCAAATCACTCAGTTTTTTTCAGCTAGAAAACAACCGTAATCATTCAGTGACAGGGGAAGATAAGCTCAGAAGCATTGATTCCTGCTGTGAAAGCATTGAGAAAGACAGACAATATCCAGGGAGAAGTGGCTGGCTGCGGTCCTCCACAAAGTCTTAAAAATAGCCTTACTCTCTCCCAATAGCTTTTATCTCAGAGCAGTGTAGAACTTCACTGTGACTTTTCAGATAAAGATGGGGAGACCCCTGCTCCTGCGTGCCAACAATTACACTGTGAAGAAAACTGTAGCTCTTAAGTGACAATATAAAATAAACCATGATGTCCAAATACTCACTCATTAGATTGAATCCTTGACAAGAAGTTACTCCAAAGTCACTTGTGGGGTATTGTCCTCTGTTGAAGCTGGATTTTCAGATCTGTTGAGAAATCCTTTCTCAGGCATGTGAAAATTCATTTCATTCAGTGACAGATTTTTCTACCTGAGTCATATGAGGCAGAAGGTATATATGCTCCAGACTTTTCTGATGGTCAAAATCTATTCAAATTCATTGGAAGGTTTAAGTATGGGAGCATTCTCTCTTTCAGTAGGACAATTGGTCAACCATTGGCCCTAGCAGGTGGCCTGGGTGCTTCTTGGATGAAGAAATGTCACTGGGTAATCATAAGACTTGAAGAAAAAAGCAATGTGATTTGTAATAAGTTTAGCAGCCACTTTTGAAGCCATTCTTCTGCTGGAGCTAATAATTCAGGAATGATTCCCATCCCTATGTTTAAATTTAAGTTTCAGTGGAGTCCACAGAACGTTATTTTCTCCTGAATGTCAAGCCTTTGTCATGGAATTTTTTGTAACAATTGTGATAGATCCCGATATACAAGCCGTAAAACACCTTGGAATTCCCATCACCATGTCACCAGGTCACTCTCTTCTTCAGCTGTGGAAGAGGCAGAAGAAAAGTTAACTTGGTCCAACCTTTGGTAAGCAATGATTCACATGAAGAGGAAACAGACTTCTCTGCTTTAAGCCACCTGTCAGCCTGTCCCCTCTGTTTCATCTAGCTCTGCAGGGGATGAGCAGCAATTGAATGCTGGCTCCTGCCAACACCTCTGCCTCACTGTCAGGCACTGGATGCCCAGGGTTTGGCTGTCTGTGCTCCAGGCCAGCTCTGACAGTGCAGCAGCCCAGTCCTGAAGCACAGAGCTGTTAGTTGGAAGAGCTGTGCAAAACCACCGTGGGGGTTTGTCCCCCTTCTCTCAGGGGCTGCTCTTGCCTCAGCTACTTTCCAGCTGAGCCCATGCTTGGCCAAGGACACCACTGATTTGGACCCTGAGCCTGAGCAGTGCTGGCTGGCTCTGGGTACCATCACCAGACCTGCCCTGCTCTTCTTGCTGGGGTATCACGGGTCTGCAGCCTGTGTGGGTCCTCTGCCAGCTGTGCTGCCACCCCAGCTTCCTGAATCTTTCAGAGACTTTCCTCACACAAATAAAGGCCAGACTGGGGTGCAGGCAGGCATCTGGAAGAGTCAAAGTTATAACAGCAGTGAGAAAAACAGTACGGAGCACTGTTAACAGGAGGATGTGACTGGAGGAATTTTTTCTTCTATCCTTTCCATCATAATGGAGTGACAGATCTGATCTGGATTTTTGGCACATGCTTATGAACAGGACTACACAATCATGAAGAAAAGTTGTTGTACGGGGAGCAAGCTGAGCTGTCCATCATCTTGCACAGGTACTGTAGCTTGTGACTGAGGGATTAGGAGGAACAAATCATGTGCAGGCAGGTGGATAGAAGATATCGGAGGATTAGTGAAATCTGGGGAATCCTTCCTATCCAAAACAGAGATTATTACTGTTAAGCTTCTCTGAACTTGTGTCTGCACTTTTTTATATACTGTGAGAAAATATTTTACTGGCTCAAAATCACAAGTGATCAAACCTCAGAGGAGGGAGAAAAGGAGGCCAAAGGAAGCAGCAGTCACAGTTGTATACAGGAGCTGCTGAGAGGCAAACTGGCAACATCCACGGGCATGGAGGTGTTGCTGGCCGGTTAGACACACCTGTACTGGCTGGTGTTTTTTCAGACTCACAGTCTTTACTTACAATTCTAATAATTATTCAACATCTCTTTTGTATTATACCTCTGCAGTTTACCTTAATAATGATAATTTTTTTAAAGTTTATATTGCTCTGAGAAACAGGGATCATTATTTTGAATGCTAAACCCTTAGTTTTACTAGATGGCTTAAGCAGCCATGAGATAGCTTGTATATAATCATGTTCTGTTCTGAGGGAGCCTTTTATTTGTGTCTATGTTGATATTTAAAATGGCTGATGTATATTTGTTGTTGGTGAAAGTAACTGGAAAAATACTGTCGAGTTTGTCTGGTGATGCAAAGAGCATGTTCTTAGGCACAGGACATTTTCCTGAACCTTCTTCTAAGCTGTGACACTTTGTCTCTACGGGCAAGAGTTCACATAGTTCCTACCAAGACCACGTTTTTGTAGGTAAAAAACTATGTGTATAGGTAAAGTGAGTCCTAACATTAGTGTAGGGAGAGCTATGCTTTAAAAAAAAAATAAAATAAAAAAATAAAAAGGAGAGCTTTGAGGCTCAGGAATGGTTGACCTGCTTCTTTCCAAGTAATAAAAGTAGGGAAACATTTTTTGAAGCATTTTTATTACTCTGAACATTTGTATCTTCAATAATTTCATAAAGTATGTGCTAGAGAAAACTCAAAGAATCTCACTGAAAAATTTGAAGGAGTGCCTTAGCTAGTAAAATGGTCCATCAACCTCCTGGAAGTAAACAAGAAAACATTGTTCCAAAGGTACTTGATAGAGGAACATCCAGAGAGAAATGTAGGGATACGAATCTTTCCCTTATTGGTCTTTCCCCAAAAGCACATCTACAAAGCAAGGATGAGACAGTGGTTGGCTGCTGTCAGATGTCGTGCAGAACTTGAGGGCTGAATTACATCTCTTTCAAAGAGCAGCAGTTCTTTTTTGCTTCTCACAGTTTATAGTCGCACTCGAAGCCAATATAGCTATAGTGACAAGATGATATCACCTTGTACATTAAAATTTTCCAAAATCTAAACTTTATTTTAAAAAGGCATTTTAATTCTTACTTAATGTGCACACTTTTTGTGCACATTATAAGCACTTTTTTGCTTAATTTGCATGGTATTTTTGCATTTTTTTAAATCAAAGTGTTTGTGTCAGTTTATGATGAGTTTCTTTACAGGAGCTATTGATTCTTTTTCCTCCTGAACATTTTTTTGGTGATCTTCAAATTTGCTTACTAACACTCATGAGATTTTAGGTCAACATCAAACATATTTATTGTGAAAAAAAATCAAAACATTAAACAGAGACAAAATTTAAAATATTGATAATGCAGCATAGGACTCACATAGTCCCCGTAGTTACATTAGATAATCTAAAACTGCATAAAAAAATTTTAAAGGTAATTTGTACCTTTATCACTAAACTGCAGATTTCTTTTATTCTCTGTGGTTATCAGGTTGTACTCTTATCACGTCATATGATTTATCTGTTTTTATTCAGAATCAGTAGGTCTGTACAGTTAGCATATCTTTAATAATTTTCCTGAGCAGTTTCCTCTGAGTGAGTAGGACTGTATTTTAAATGTTTTGTAGACACCAAAGTAAGCTGGCTATAATTAAAAGAAGCTGAATCATTTATCCTGAGAAGCTGCACCCAGCTATGCTCCAAATTTCATACAATCTGTGTGATGCTTGCCAGATGGATGAGACTATTTAGCTATTTCTGTACCTTCCAGGTTTATATATCTCTTAAATGACATCTTAAGAGAACATATCTTTTTTGTTCTTTCATTTTGTAAGTAATTTAATCTAAATTACTGTTCTGGAAGCTTTTTCTTCTACAAAAGCTTCAGAAAATACTACAAAGATCTTTAAATTTTTGTACTAAACAGGACTAGACTACATGGCTTTCCTGGTTGTGAAGCCATGATCTTTGCATTTGGGTAGCAGTTAATTGCACTTGGAGACAGTGAATCACCCACCAGATAGTGGGATGAACAGTATACTAAGTAGAAGGCAATATTTTTATGATCAGGCAAAAGAAGCACATATTAATATTATGCTAAGTTTTGATACTCATGAAAATTATTTCAATTACTTAGGAAGAGAAAGTAAAATAAAAGAAAGAGAAAGGAAATTTTCTCCTTCAAGAGGAGAATACAACTTGTAGCATTATATTATAGAATAAAAGTCTCTGACACTCTTTGGAAACTACTCTCACCTGGACACCTGCAGAAGCCACTGATGAGCTGGGACAAAGAAATCAAGAGTAAATATACATAAATGGTACAGAAATGTTGTCCCAAAGCTTATGACATATAAAGCCTTCCTGTTTTCCTCTGCCCCAGAAATTGGCAGAGGCTTTTCTCTACCATGGGTTTAGAAATCTGTTTCCATTGAGATATGGGGGCAAATAAGTGCTCTGGTTTATAAAGAGGAAGAGGACAAAATCTCTGAATGCTGCCCCAGAGTACAAATTTTATTTTGGTTGTTTAGCACATATTTATGCTCAAAGTCAAATCATATGTCCAATACTATATGCAATATCGACACCTTCAGTATCAAGTTTAGCTTTCCTGATCAAAACTGTATTCAAAGGTAAACTAAAAATTCAACTAAATCTCCAAGGGTGGAGAAGCCATGCATCTCTTCTACATATTGGGAAACAGAAAGCTTCACTCTTCTCTGATTCCTTTTTGTTCTTTACACATTTCATCCCTAAGGGGAAGAATTCCAGTCATTCTGTTCCCAGTCAACAGGCAGTGCTGAGCAGTCAGTTCTAAACCTTAGAAAATGGGGCTGAATCCCAAAGCAATAACCATATTGAGTAAGCCATCACACAGTATCTTTTTTTTGTTTCTGAGAGACTGCATTTCATCTTCAAATTAATGAGAATTATATACAGAAGCTCTTCTTGTCCAAACCAATTTCCTCTTGCAGTTTTCTTTTCTGTTCAAATCCCTAGCCAGCAGTCATGCAGAGATAAAAACTCCTGAAGCTGCTCTGCTTTTTCAATCCAGTGGCACAGGCAGCACTTCACAGACAACTTGTACAGCACACAGCCACAAAAGTGACTGGCTGATTGGATTGACACGTTCTGTCTTGTAAATCAGCACAGAGCATTAGTGATCACACAGGAAATCATCCTTCTAGGAAAAAATTGCTTTTATTTGGATTTGTGTAAACATTCAGAAATAAAATACAGAAATTCAGAAAACATACTGGAAAAATATGCTTCTTCATCCTTCTTGTGTTCCTCTCTTTCCTCCAAAGAAGTAAGAATGCAAACTTGCTGCAGTTTCTATATCCTTTTTTTTTTTTTGCTTGGACAATTTCCACCAAATTCACTTTAGTTCCTGTATGTAGCTCTGAATTAACTCTCATAGTTTAATTCCTAAGACACACATTGCTTGTTTCTGTTACAGTGGGGACATGACAAGGTGTCATTGGCCTAGTAGGCCTATTGTTTCCAGTTCTACATGTATCCATGCCTGAGCATCTGGTGTAAAATGGCATGCTGATTTTGGTAAGGTCTCCACGGACATCAAATATTATTACAGAGCAGGAAAGGTTTCACGAAGTTATTGATTCACACACCATATGTCTTATTATGGAAATTGTTCATTGTTCAAGTTTATGAACACTTATGGAGAAGTGCAATAATACACAGTATTATAAAGTAATCTGTTTTGTTTAGGTATATTCCTTTGTATTTTTGAACAATTTACTCCTTTATGTAAGATCCTGTACTGTCTGCTCTTATATAAACCCTGACTGTTAATGTCATTTGCTTTACCAGTCATTTTAAAATTTTATTAATGTTATACAACTTTAATTTATTACCCCACCTCTTTATGCAGTAAGATTCCACTGGCAGCAATGTGAGAATTGCTTGTGAGACTGCTAGAACTGGTTGTCAATACTCTTTCTTGTATGAAAGAACACAGGCCCTCCTCACAAAAAATAATTCGTCTCGCACAATATTTATCAGAATCTGTCGCAGAATGAATCAGAGTTAATTATGCACTTCACTCACACGAGAGAAGCAGCAATACATCTTATTTTTACAAAACACTGAGCTAGCAAAGTTCAAAGGTTAATGTGACAGTGATTTAACAGGATTTGATTGCAAGGTACACTTGATTATTTACTGCATAGAGGACAAGGTCAGACAAAACTGTGAGAGAAACTCTCCCATTGAGTCACAAGATTCAGAAAGGACTCCCTTGCTCTCTAAACACTTCCTCAGAGAGGAGCCTAGGTGTGTCTGGATCCAACCCTAGTCCCAGACTCAGTCAATGGTTTATGTCTAAAGGATTATGTATACACAATCAGTCCTTTACATCACTTAGCTAAGATTTCAGCATGATGTCAGTCACTTAATGTGAATCTGTTGTGGCAAGGAATCTCCCAGCCTCAAGGAGTAACCTTCAGAGGCGTCCCTACTCAAGGGGAGACCTTGGCGTGCAGCCTGCTGCCATACAGGAGAGTCCAACAGGCCATGGGATATTCACTATATGGAGTAAGATGATTGACTTTCAGTCATATTTGCATACTAGCCGTATTTCAGTTATCGCATGCTCCCCTAGCCCTCAGCTGTTGAGCAAGATGTGCAAAATAGCCCTTGTTGATATCTATCTCTCCCCAATCTACTTGGAGCTAGATGCAGCCATCATAACCAGATGTATCCATTATGACCACCACTGGTGGTTATTGCTTGAACAGTGTTGCAGGAAATAAAGGTCAAGTGGCCGGGGGTAGGGGGGGGGGGGGGGGGCGGTGGCTGGAAACACACCATCACAGCATCTCCATGATATAACAAAACACTGTTTTGCACAGGGTAACAGTCTCTGTTGAGTAGACTTTGAAAGAAAAATCAGAAGACTTTCTGTGTCATAAGGAGTAGAGATAGTCCAAATCCAGATTTCCATAGAATTGTTAAGGTCAGGAAACTTATCTGTTTCAAATAAGTGAAAAAAATTACTGTGTGATATGATTTTGTGAGAAAAATAGGAATTGGGTCAACTGAGAAAAATCAATAAATCCCCAGAACAGCTTCTTCTTGCTCTTAAATCTAGTGAAAGTAATTTTGAAAGATGCAAGTGAAGGATAGTTGTGACCACAGGTGCTACCAGGGCATAATATAGTTAGTTCCCTGAGATATTTCAGACAAGGAAATTGATATCATTCCTGTAATTTCTTTTAGTTACCTTATGCCATCAGACATTGCGGTTTTGCCCTGAACAGATTTCAGCTAATGGTTTGGTAATTGGCTACTAAAGATAGATAAATTGATACACAGATAAGAACATATTACAATATTCTCCTGCCTGTGTCCCTAGTAAACCTCAGTGACCTGAGAAGACTCCACATTATTTTCTGCGAAGTAAGCTGATAGCTCCGGCACATGCCATGAAATGGGAGCATTTTAGAACATTAAAGCTGTTCATGGTTCAGTGCAATTTAGATGGGACATTATTTAACAGATTCTGTAACGGTGTCTTCTGTCTCCAGGGCTTAGACATTTCAAATCCCTCTTGCTTTTCTCTATTTGTCTGTTTTCTGGTACTCGTGTGAGGGTGCTTACGTTTTGCTACCAGAAACGTGTGGGAGGTACCTGAAGAGAATTGAATACTTCAGTGCCAAGACATTAATATAAATTATCAGTGTACTTGTCGTAGCTGGGTTTTGTTTTCTCATTTCATATTTTTTTCATGAGGTGAAGTTCCCTGGAAGTAAATTTCATAACTGAGTTGTCTCATGTGGTTATAAGCTCCATGGACCAGGAAAGCCTCATGGTTCATCAAGGCAGAAGTTAGGGAGCCGCTGTAGAAGGGACACACCAACTGAGGACAAAAATGCATGGAAGAAAGTGGGAAGGAAACAATCTTCCCAGATAACGGGAATGAGAAGGAAAACGTAAATGCAAATGATCTTAGGAGAATCGGGTAAGGGTTGCCTGGAGGAACAAATAGGTGGACAGCTTTAAATTGGCACCTTTCCTACAGTAACAAAGGCTGAAATTAGTGAAGGAACAAAGAAGCTTTCAGATAAGACTGCTCTTGAGACATGTCACAGATGAAATCTCTGACACCGTTATGATTTAGCAACAATTTGAGCTTTGTTAATGTGTGAGGTAAGTCAAAGGGTTTTAGCAGCTTTTAATGGTTGATTAATTTAGAGATTAACAAGATGATTCAGTAAATATATACTTTGATTAGAATAGTGTCTTAATTACAGTTTTGAGAATGATAAGATTCACACTAACTTACAAGGTATCTTAAAATATATATGTATGTGCGTGCAAAGCATGCAAAACACAGAAATGGACAGACAAATAATCAGCACAAAAACATATGGATCCACTAAAACATGTAAGCTGGGGTGCTAGCGTATGATCAAGTTTCTCTTTCTCCTTCTATAAAAGAGATAGATAGAGGAGACTAGCCTATAGTTAAAAGTTCCTCCTTTCTTCTTGGGTTTAGAGCAAATACTCACAATGCATTGGCACTCCTCATCGGGCGATGCTTGAGCCTCGAGAAGTAGAAATTCACCCAGACCTATCGTGCCCTTCACCAGCAGACAGTCCTTAGACCTCTTTGGTCCCGAGAAATATTTCAGCTCAGGGGAGATACTCGCCACAGCCCGCTATGAGAGCTCAAAGGGTCTCCCTTTTTGGTCATCAGTTATAGGATCTGAGATAATTGACTTTTGTCGAGCACTTTTCTGTTTCAGCCCGCCGCAGCTGATGCAACATTCTGGTGCATTACACAATCCACCAAAGTGCATCATCTCCCTTGGGCACAGATCCTGGTGCCGGTGCACAAGGTTGTTGGGAGGTGATTTAGTGTTACCACTGTCTGAGGTGAGAGCTAGGTACACTGAGGGGTGCTCAGTGCTCTGGTTCACCACCACAATGGGGAGGAGGAACCAGGGGTGCCAAAGAGGCACCACCAGGTTTGGTTTCACAACTTCACAGCTTGTTCCTGACTCACTGACCCAGGAGGGGAAGAACCACACCAGGCATTGAGTGGTCCAGGAGAGGAGGGAGTTGCACCACCACACACTAGCTGACTGATAAAAATTTAAAACAATTTGATCTCATTAGCCACTTCCCCCTCCACATCTTAAACATGTCTGAGAAGTTCAGACTTCTATCATGGAATCAGATCAAAGTTGTTAAGCAGCAGCAAAGGACAGCCACTGAAATCCTAAAGATGACAACAGCTCCTCCGGCGGCAGTGAGGAACACTTGGTAGACTTCACATATGCAGTGATTTTAACAAGTACCGAAAGTCTGAATTTAGAGAGGATATATTCCTGAGGTTGTGGGTTAAGGTGGCAAAGCAGAACCTTTCAGGATGATCTTTGTGTGAGTTGCTGTGGTTACTGAAAATCTGGGCCAGTGGTTCAGCACTGCTGTGAGGAAGAGGCCTCTGGAGCACCAGGCATCATAGCTAGCTAAGGCCTCTGCAGGGAACCAGGAGTCATTAAAACAATTCAAGGGAAACGATAATATGTAAGCACAAAAGAAGAGTGAAAAACTTCCTACTCTGTTTCTCTGCTATGCAGACTATCTGCAGAAAAAAGAGGAAACTGGTTGTTTTCAGCTGGAACTAGGTAGAGGAATAACGGCTAAAGCTGAATCATTTGTCTTAGAGGGTATACAAGCTAAACGACGCATCACCAACAAGTACAAGGTAAATGTAGGGAAATTTTGGGGTGTGGAGTCTTGTAAGGCCACTCATACCTAGATAATAATGTTAGTGATACCATGCAAGACTGGTATTACTTGAAGGACAATATCAGACACCAAATTCGGGGGTACGTGTAGCAGAATTACAACTAATGAGGAAAAAAAGCAGTTAGGGGATTGTTGCCTGTTGGCGAGGAGTTTGGACATAGAAATGGAGGTGTGAAGGAGGCAAAAAGGTGAGTCCAGAAACTGAAGGACTGGAAAACAAGATTTAAAAAGTCATGTAAAGAGCAAAGGAGGCTGAATCTTTAGCCGGTATGATTGTGGACACCTATGTCAAGGAATAGAGTTATGGATCCAAGACCAGCAGGATACCAAAGGGAAAACCCATTGGACCACCCACTCTCTCAGGCTTATGCCCAAGCAACTCGGAATGGAAAGGTGGAGTAAAGATTGATTGACTTCAACCCCAATAGTAAGAGGTGTGAGAGGTAAGGTTGACGAGCTTGTAATTCAGTAGTAGTTGTGATTCATAACTTTTAGTAACAATTATTAGATTTAAAATTGTGCATTACAGTGTGCAAAATTACTAAGTGTAATTTGGCATTAGAAATGTGTTTATTAGTTAATTAGGTTATTGATTTTAGAGATGGTTTCTTTGCTTCTCAATAGTGTGTTGCATAATCAATAAATGCTTTTGTCTCTTAGATAGTTACATCTCAAGCTCACAGTCTGAAGGGATAGAATCAGACTCTGAGGTAGGAGCAGCTCCTTCACTGGGAAACCCAGCTATCTGTCAGTCTGAATCACCTCTCAGCCCTTCAGTCATGAAGACAAATCATTTGGAATGACTGGAAATAAAAGATGAATCCCACAGAAGATAAAAGATAAACCACCCAGCACCAATTCAGGCATGAGGCAGATGTGTACATCTCTTGACAACACTAGGTGTAGAGTAACAGGATAAAAGATCTGTCCCAGAAATAATCAGGACATCAAGATTATGAAATGACCTGAGATAACAGATGTTGGCTTTTAGAGCACTGCCAAAGAAAGCTACACAAAGGAAAAAAGCAGTAAGCTGTTTCCCCTTCTCCTTTATCAAAGCAGTGCTTTTCTTCTAGTTTATTAAAGGACTGCTCACCTGTCATGGAGAAAAGTCTAGAGAAGACTCATCAGATGACATATAATTAGGATGGAGTAGGCAGTCATCTTCAGACACTGAGGTGACAGACACACATAATTGTGATCTGGCCTAGCAAACCTAATGACAGCCATGTGAACCTTTAGAAGCCAGCTGAAATTCTGAAAGGTAGAAAGGAGAAAGGGAAGACCTTCGTAAGAGCTGAAGTATGCTAGTTTCTTTCCAGTAGATCTGAAAAAAAAAAGAGGGTACAGGCTACTGAAGCACAAAACATGTTTCAAGATAGGCTGTGAGAAAAAGAAGAAACAGGGGATCCTTTGCTATTGAGTAGAGTATTGGTTGTGTCTAGAGTCACTGAATTTGACCTGTGAATTATAAAGTCCCAGCACTCACACAGAGACAGGTGAGTAAATATGCTTGAATAGAAAGGTGGTAAAGGAAACTTCTCAAAATACAGCATTCCAATGAAGAATTAACTCTACTAGTTGTGGTCACCCTTTTAAGGATCTTGTTGAAAAGATACTGTCTGCAATGGACTGAATATCTAATCAACAAGTAATAACTTCCCAGGGTGCAGACTGGAAGGCAGGAGCTGAAAGTCAACACCAGAACTTGGCTCCATAGAAGAAATGGGCAAGTCATCCCTTATCTGTGAAGAAAACTGTGGATGGAGGAAAGGCATACAAAAAAGATTAAAGCCTACTCACAATGTGTGATGTGGGAACATACTCGTCTATACTCTGTGTGGGGAAAATTAACTGGTTTAGAAGCTCTTATACTCTTGGCAGAAAACCAGATGGCTTCTGCACGTGAGTTCTCATTACTGCTACCTTTATGCACTGGTGCTGATTTTCAAAAATCCTGGAAAACCATCAGAATTTCAAGAGATCAGAGGACTGTCAACATAATTCTAACATTAGATTGGAAAAAGGGATGAGCTAGAGTTCTGTATATTAACATCAGTAATGGAAGAATAATGAAAATTTTGCAAGGTGGTGGAAGTCTAAATCAAGGACTCTAACATAAAATAATTAGAAGCTTAAGATGTAATTTTAATGCCAGTCAACATGGTTTCAAGAAATGTATGGTTTGCAGACAAATCCCTTTCCTGTTGACAAGATTATACATCTGGTTTTTATAGACAGTCATGTTGACAAATGCATTTGATTTAATATCACATTCCATTTTGATTTAAAAGCTTTCATTGTATGAAATAACACAGTCTATATTCTGTCTATATTCAGTAGTTCACAAATTAACTCATTGATATGTATCAAAATGAAAGCCCTGAGTGGGGAGATATCAGAGTGTCATAAGTTATGACAGGGCATAGTTGTTGAGGGATAAGGTAGTTATGAGATATCTCTGCAAGGTAAGCTGGCAGAAGCCTTGCTGATCCCCATCACTCCCACTTTGCTTTGGAGCAGCATTTATATACAGGTCCTTCCCTTGATCTCTGCCAGAGCTGTGTCGTATTTATGCTTGCCATGTACCTTGTTGATCCTTACCTTCTGACTTGACTCTCTGGCTTGACATCAGACCTGCCTCATCCTTATGGACTTACCTGGTAATCAGCCAGCTGAGGCTAACCCTGGGACCATCACTGGACCTGCTCTACTCTTCTTGCTGGGGGTATACCGCAGGGCTGCTTCCTGCATGGATGAGGGCACTGCCATGCCGGTCGTGTTCTCACCCCTGGCTCCCAGCTCCCTGAACTCTGCAGCGCAGCCAGTCCTGCTGCTCCTTGAGATGATGTACAAATTGTTGTTGGCCCATTTCTCCAGAGAGTTTCTCCTAACATGGTACTGCTCTAGAGATTAAGTTGTCGTTTCCTTTCTCTAAAATTATAGAGGTTCTGTTGCCTTCTTTGCCTGTAAAAATGTATAGGTTGCATTTCTTGCAGTGTGTAAACATTGCTTTAAATTCCACACCTTATCTAGGAGGAGAAAGGACTTACTTGTTTTTTGTTATTACTGATTGTTTGTTTGTTTGTTTGTTTGTTTGTTTGTTTTTTTCTGGTTAGTTTTGAGTCTGTGAGCAAAATCTGTAGATGACCAAGAAATTGCAGGTATATTTGATAATGCTTTCTTTTATTGCCCCTATAATTAAAGGGCTTTCTTGTGATCTGAGAGAAGGAGAAAAAAGTAGGGATAAAGGGAAAACATAAATAATATCTAGACAAGAACAATATAAATTAATAAACATATGAGAAAAAAAAAGCATAGTCACAGGCAGTAATTTTTTTTTTAATGTAGTGGATACAATCTATGTGCTGTCATCATGGGGAACCCCTATGTAGGCACGGAAAAAAGCAAGCAACTTTTGTCAGAATAAGGAGACTACTGATGTCCCTCACTCTCCAAAAATACAGCTACTGAGGTGGTCTCTGGCAGTGTAATAACAGCTTAAGCTCCTGCTGGAGGCAAACTGTACTGCTTAATATAGTTATTCTCTGTCTCATGTCTTTGGAGACACCAATCAATGAGGATTACTTTGATACCATAAGCTCAGCATTATTGTCCATTAGTACAGTAACGTTACCATATCATCTTTTCATGTCCTCGGGCAGCACTGGGGAGCTAGAGCTATACAGAAATAAATTAGAAGTGAAATTCAGATGCAAAACTAAGCAGAAAGCAAAAACCTCCAAACAGAATACAGAAGAATCTAGCTACAAACAACAGACTTACAAGAGGAAAAACAAGCCTGACTACCTAACATTTAAAAGAATCTCAAAGGAGAGACATAGAGTTAAGACTACCAGCCAGATTACTTGATGTGCTTCAAGGAGATGTTAGGCAACCAAGGTGACAGGCTCGGTGGGAGACCCTCAATAGAACTCTATTTTTTTTAGTATTCTTTTTTTTTTCCCCTCCAAACAACACATTGTTTTTAGAGTATCAGAAAAATAAACAACAACAAAAAAAGATAGTTATTTGGGATACTAAGGCTTTCATCTAGAGTCTGGGAACAAGCTTTTTCCTGAGTCATTTTATTGGTACTGCACTGTCTTTGGCAGGCTTTTATTAGTTGGCAGGATAATTACCCCACTAGTGGAGCTGGTAATTGCCCACTGTTCTGCACTCTTTGATGACTCTAACCTCAACAGCAGTATGGATGCTGAGATCATGCATCTCCTTTATGAAGAAAGGCTGAGGGAGCTGGGTCTCTTTAGCTTGGAAAAGAGGAGACTGAGGGGTGACCTAATTAACATTTATAAATATGTGAAGGGTGAGTGTCAGGAGGATGGAGCCAGGCTCTTCTCTGTGACATCCAGTGATAGGACAAGGGGCAATGGGTTCAAGCTGGAACATAGGACGTTCCACTTGAATATGAGAAAAAACTTCTTTACAGTGAGGGTGACAGAGCACTGGAACAGGCTGCCCAGAGAGGTTGTGGAGTCTCCTTCTCTGGAGACATTCAAAGCCCGCCTGGATGTGTTCCTGTGTGATCTGATCTAGGTGTTCCTGCTCCAGCAGGGGATTGAACTGGATGATCTTTCAAGGTCCCTTCCAATCTTTAGCATTCTGTGATTCTGTGATTCTGTGATCAGTATCTTTCAAAAACCCAACAATGATTTACTGGCTGGCACTTATTCTTGAGTATATCTTCAGTATTTATTCTTAAGAGAGCCACTGAATTATGCAGCCCTGATGCCTACACTGTGCTGGCTCATTCTTGATAAAGAATCTGTCTTCCAGCAGTGTTTGTAGTGGGTTTCTGCATATGGCTGAGTCAGGCCACATAATAACCCTGTTCTTCTAACACATGAGCTGATTAGCTGACCAAACTGCTGCTGCTGAACCACTTAGTTGCACTGCCTGCTGTCTCTTCTCTACCTTGCCTTGGGTTTCAAAAAGCCTGCAGAAACTTACTGTCTTCGAGACTTATGACACTTTTGAATGTGGTTAAAATTGACCAATAGGCCCAAGAACCACTGGAGGCAGAAAGAAGTGGAAGAAAAACAAGTACACAAACAGTGTGCATGCATATTTAGTAATCCATCTTTCTAAAAATATGCCACAGACTCTCAAAATGTAGATGATGGAGAGGCGTAAGAAAGCAATGTTTAAATTTTCCAACCGAGAATTAGCAAACCTGGCTTTCACACTTTTCTCTGCAATACATTACCGGTGTGGGCAAGCTTCTCTGAGTCTGTCACAGAAGAAGGGGATTTGTCTGCTTCACAACATACTATGAGGAAAAACACATGCTGGGAACTGGTACACGCTGGTGTTGGTTGCATATATGCTCCATAGTATGCTGTGACTGTAAATTTTACCTATTAAAATACAAACATAGCTGAGATGGTTTAAATTAACTAGTTTATGAAGCAGGAGAAGTATAACCATAAAAACATACAGCTACAGGTGGGTGGCCACAGCCATGTAAATCTCCAGTAGCTATTCACCGAAGAAACTTCGTGCTAACAAAATGCCATGCTGTTACTTGTACCTGAGCTATTAACTTACACTGCTGGATAAGCACATCATCAAACACAGACTGCATGCTGTTGTGCTTAAGTACGTCCCTCTATTGCAATTGTTTTGGAGCTTTCAAACTAGCAGCAGTAATTATGCCCCCAAAAGTCTCTTCTCAATATAAAAAATGTGCAGTACTCACTCCCATGTGATTGCATATGACCCACAGCAAAGTGGACTCTAAATGTCTCGTAGGCAGTTGAACACTTCTGATCCATATGTGCATAGCTGGAGTTGCTGCTGGCAACACAGTGACAGCAGTTCACAGGCAAAAGGTAATTTGAAAGCCCTATTATTTAGCACTTATTCAAAACAAAATTGTTCTGAAGGAAAATAAATACATACATTTTCCTGAAGAAGAAGGAAAACATACACAGTGCTTTAAAATCCCCTGCTTTTAATCCCCAAGAAAGAATGAACAGTCCCTTATCAGTGCTGGTGCTCCTTCTAACCTGCTGTGGTTTTGATACGTTAGTAATTTCTTTTGAAACAGAGACTCTGCAGCTGAGATTAGAGTTTACTGTAATCCTCTAATAAGTAAAGTTTTCAAAGTTTCAGTAGAAAATTTTAAAACATTATTCTAATTTCTATCATTTTGCTCTTTTTCAATTAATCTCTTGGTGCTGCTGTGCTTTAATTTTGTGGAAATATGAAGAGGTCCTGAACCATTTGCCCATCAAACCCAGCAAGCTGAAGCTGTGAACCATCTCCACAGGAGCACTGTCTGTGACAGAAGGTTTATCAAGGGATACACAGAAACCATCACCCCTGTGAAGAGACTCCAACTGCCAAGAAAATAGGTCAGTGAAGAAAATATTGGGGGAAAAAAAAATAAATATGTAATGAAATATTATTTTTTTTTTTACCCTAAACGTCACTGTTCTGATCAGTTGAGTTTCTGCTATGGTGATGTAGCAAGCAGCAAGAAGTATTGTTATAGGCTGATGCTGAAGTTGTGCTAGTATGCTTAGAAGCCAGTGTGTTAAATCCACAAGAGTTAATTTAAACGTTGTCTGCTAACTTAGCTAGCATTCTAGTTGTGAAGTTGATTCTTCAGCCGCATTAATTGGTTGTCTGCTCTAGAACAGATTTTATGCAAATGGTAAGCCAGGTAAGGCAGTTGAATGTTTACCATGTTTACTTCTTGCCCTTGAAAGAAATATTCTTAAGTGCTGGTGAAAAACAGAATTTGAGGTATTGTTTTAAGATAGTTATAAAAGTGAAAGAAAGAGATATTTAATCTCTCTCCAGAAATATGCCGTATGTTACACTATAATAGGATCTAGAAACCTTGATATGGAAGTACAGTAACTTGATGTAACACTCTGTGGAGGTCAGGTAGCATGTCGAACGCAAGCAAACTTCCCTAACACTTGTCATCACAGGTGTGAGAAAATTGATGTGTTCATTTATATCACATTAACATCTGCTGCCACAGTCCTTAGAAAAAAACCGAAATCAGCTATGAAGCTGGATGATTGCATGTGACAACTTAGAAAATACTTGTCTGCTTTAGTCATTGTCGTACACTGAGCATGAAATTTACAGAGCAGAAGTTGAAATATCCCATGTTGCTGATTCTGGTCCTGGTATTTACTGCAAGAAACAGAAAAACAAAGAGTTGAAGCAACAGCAAACAAAGAAATAAAAAGAAGACGTATAAGGTATTTAAATCACCTGGACACCGGGAGCCAGGAATGTTAATGGCACCAAAGTGAATGCACTTTTGATGTGTATGTTGGTGATCTTCAGGGTCACAGAGTTATCTCTCTTGTCTTCCTACGTACATTCTTAAGCTATGGGCTTTACAACTTACATTTCAGGACCTGTTCTGCCCTGTATGTGACTCATTTTTTGCTATTCTTAGAACAACTCCAGATAAAATACCCATTAGATTACAAAGTTATAGATAACATGGACTTTCGGCACCAGTGGAATTGAAAGACATTTAGAGCTGGAATAGGTGCTTATTTCATTCCAGCAGCAAACCTGGTGGGGACTTCTGTTTTGATTTCTGAACCCTTACCAAGGTAGTCAGACTTTATCAGTGAGAGATGACAAAATAATGGAAGGGAAAAAAAAAGAGGAATGAGGAGAGGAAGAGAAACAACTGACCTTGGCTAAACTGAACATGTTTGCTTAACATATTTCTGTGCACTGTTCAAAAGAGTTTTATCCCAGTGTGGCTGCTCCCTCAGAGCCCTTTGTGAAAAATTGGTGGTCATTCATTTAGAAACATTTCCAGACACTGACTCAGAAGTGTTGGCATTGAATATGTCTAAACAAATGGGATGGCTGTGTGAAAGGAGATAGGATGATGGTTTTCTTCTGCTGCAGGATACTTTGTGATGTGATAATGAGGTGCTCTTTTTGTAACAGGCCATAGTACCATGTAGGTATGAGGATTTCACACACCAGCAAATTTCAAAGAACTGTTTTCATTATTCCAGGAAATTAAGTGATAGAACAAGACTTTTTACTCAGTGTGCATTCTCTGCTCCCACACTGTACACCTCTAATGCAATTTACCAGTGAATTAAGCATAAGATGTGATTTATCCCACCAACCTAATATTTTGTGTTAGTCAGTGGGGTGACTGCTTTTACGGCTTATCTTTGTAACGCCATTATAGTTGAACACACTTCTGCCTTAGCAGTACGCTTAAGGGGGTCTGTCTTTGATATGTGCATGTAGCTCTTATTAACTTCAAGGACCAAATTCTTCCTCAGTTCAAGATCCCTTTGACAAAGAGCTAAAGCAGGGTTCTTTGGCCCTTATGACTACAAAAAAGGAAGTGCCAAGGGGACATAAATTTGCACAAACCCTGCTCACAGCAGGTATCAGTGGAAAACTGGGGGTGGCTTAACCCCTTTCTGCCTCAGGATGCCATGCTTTAAAGCACAAGTTTTGCCTTTTACATTAGTATATGCAAGGTACATTAAATTATATTGTATGATACAACCAATACTTGAACTGTCTTTTGATCTCCATGTAAGTTGGATTTCACGCAGGAAAAAACACAATTAAATTAACACAAAAGACAAAGAAAATTCAGTACCTATGATCTGCTCTCACTGTGGTTGTAGGCAGAGGGGTTTCTTAGTTTTTCTTCTTTTTAAATTAGTTTCTGTAGAATCAGGGATTACCTGTTGATCTTTTCCTGCAAATGACCCCATGTGGTTTTTCAGGGGAAGCAGTGGAACAGACTCTTTTATTTTCCTAGTTACAAATCTGCTCAGATTTATCTTCACAACCTCTACAGGCTGCACCTAGACAGTCTGCAACTTTTCTGATCTCTCATGCACCGTAATATTTTACTTTATTAGGTAAAGGCAATACATTTTGTAGATTGCCGTAATATTGTTGTGGTACTGAACATGATTTCAGCACATTGTTGACATTCAAGAAGGATGGAAAGCTTCCACATTGACCATGGTCCAGTCATTTTTTTAATCATTAATGCAGCCCTATCTCTTTTTATGTGCGTTATGGTTTACTTTGTGAAAGCTATCTACAGTACATTGGAATGGCATGAAAAATAACAGTGTGCTAGTCGTGAATTTCCCTCAGATCAGAATCTCTCTGCAAGTGTTTTGGAATACCAATTTCAGGGTGATATTTTGCTACTGAATCTTAAAGGACTAAAGCACTTACTTACAGAGTCTGATATGACACAGTAAAAGAGAAGGTCACTTAGTATTTACAAAATCATTATTTATGTTTATGCAACTGCAAACAAATTACTGGGTCCTGGGGTTTGTGGGAAAAAAAAATCTGCATCTTGCAAAAGGCTTTCTCCAGTTTAGATAGAGCTGTGAAGGGATCAAGGTCTCAGACAGGCTGACAACCTAATGCCTTATTAAGGATCAAAGAAGTGAGAGTCTGAACCTTGTAGAAAGAAAATTAGCAGCTGGTGTGGGAGACTGGATAAAATCTGAAGAGATTTGTTGGAAATTTCATCATTTCATGTTCTTGTAGGAAGGCAGAATTGTTTATGACAGTATTTTCTGTTGGCATTACACTTAGGAAATAACAATTAAAAAAATAGCAATTGCAAAAATAAATTACTTTTTTAAGTTGCAGGAGGAGCAAATTTAAATTGGAACCCATGGCACAGATACCATGAAACTC
This sequence comes from Pterocles orientalis, assembly GCA_011057875.1. Lineage (NCBI taxonomy): Eukaryota > Metazoa > Chordata > Aves > Pterocliformes > Pteroclidae > Pterocles > Pterocles orientalis. Next base: position 654,436 of record WKFP01014252.1, read on the forward strand.
CACAGCACCATTTTACATTGTCATTTAACACTGTGGAACTTTTCATTCAAATATAAAAATAATGCTTTAAAATGACCTGTTAAATGAAATAGAATACATTAGGAAGAAAGACTGCTAGGTAGAAATAAAAAATGTAGGAAAAGTGGCAGAAAAGAAGTGGGGAAAGAGGAATGAATATAAATATGGAGAGATAAATGGAGAGAAAGAGGGAAGAATAGAAAATTTTAAAAAGGGAAAGAGTTTGAAAACAAGATAAAAACCAAAGAGAGAAAAAGTAAAGACTGGGATATAAGCAAAGAGAAAGTAGAAGCAAGAGAGGTTTTCTTTCATGCTTCCTTATACGATATGTGGGAAAGCTGCCACGTGGAAACACACTGGTTCTGCCCAACTGCTATTTCCAAACATTTACTAATGAGTGCCCAGGAATGAGGCAATGGTTCTTTATCTCCCACTCTTCCCAGAAAGCTGGATAAAATTGGTGTGGGGGAGAAATATTCCTGGCAAAGTAAAAGCAGGAATATGCACAGAAAAGCTCAAAGTGGACCAGAAAGACTGGCATTGTAACTGTGATGCATTGTTCTTAGTAACGAAAGTCTATAATTCACCCTGCTAGAGGTAGACAATGGTCACAAGCAAGACTGGAGAGAATACTAAAGGAAATTAAATACTAAATGTCAAGAGTAAAAGGAAAATAGTAAAGACAAAGCATTCGGAACACCAATACTTTTCATTTACAGAAATTTAGATGAACCTCAGAATACTAAAATGTCAGACAGGAGAATAATTTGTTATATTTTCCTTAAAAGGATAAACTTATATGAATCTATAAACTAGAAGCCTTGAAAAGCTGCATCTTCTCTTTCTCTTCTTCCTCTTTAACTGCATATTTTATTTTAAGAAATTACTGTGGGGCTTTTAAATATACATATAAACTGCACAACATAACTTCAAATGGCCTCTAAAATCAGTAAGGAATTGTACAGTGTGTTGTCATTTTCTTTTATTTCTCTCGATTTCCACCTTCACTAGATTTTAACAAGAGCTTTAAATAAAAGGATAACAGAACAGGGCAGCATGGATGTCAAAGTCTCTAAATCTCAGGCATCGCTCCCATATGAACAATGAAATCTTAAAAAAACCCATCTTAATTAAATCCTTAAACTAGATGAAACATTAGTTTGTATTCTTCTGGCAAATGAATGCTTTGGCTTTTCATATGCATTCTTCAGTAGGAGTCAATCTTATGTTGCTCCGGGAATTACTGGATGGACTGGGAAGAGCCCTAATACGGAGCAAAAATGGTCTGCGTGCTTTGATACTGGGTAAGGAGAGAAGAGCAGGCTCTGTTTTCTGAATAGTGAGCACATTGCTTTGCTTTGCATCCCTTCCAGTGTTTTGTGTAATTTCATTGACAGCTTCAGGTCCTCAAACTGTAATCCCCAAATCTCTATAACTCTTCTTTTCTAGAGCTAGAAGACTGCTATTTGTTTGTGAAGACTGCACATTAGTCAAGATCTGTTGCCACTGGGAGGACCGTAGGCCCACAGTGACACTTGTTCTGAAATGTCTCCTTTACTGGTAGCAATTAGGTCATGTAAAATCATAAGTGTATGTCTGGAGATGACATCTATATCAGGGTGAATACTAGCCTTCCTACCTTCTGGAAAAGGGAATTGGGATGTAGAAACATAGCCCAAAGGTGAAGGTGCTCAGTGCAAGGTTGTGAATCCAGAGAAATCTACAGCATCCTAGTTCCAGCTGACCTCAGTGGGAGTTTCAAGTGTACACGAGGTGTTGACCAGGAGTGCCAGGTGTTGACTTCTGACCTTAGTTTGCTTGCACAGTCTAATTGTCACATGAGTAGTTTTGGATCACTTTCTTCTATTTCCCCTTGCCTCCATGCAAGCATGGGTATCTACTTTCTGTGACCGCAGCATCAGTTTAATGTTTTTAAAACTATTTTGTCTAAAACCAGAAACTTCCCGTGGAAAATATAGTTGTTGCTATAATTAAATTACTTCCAGTGACATTTTACCTGAAAGGGGATTTGATTTTGAGAGGATTGCATGATAATCAAAAGAAAACATCATCTCCCCAGATTATGAATGCTAAAACTGCCGGACTGTGGCATTTGAAAAGTCAGGTACAGTCAACATTTAGATGACTTGTTACTGTGTTTCCACTCTGAACCTATACATGGTTTCAAAAATTGTTTGGGCATCTTTTTTCCCCCAGTGTTGGCCTCTGCTAACCTCAATGCTGAGATTGGGCTCCTGCTGCGTGACAGTGCAAAGTCCTTACTGAAGGCACTTTTTAAAGGAGGCCAACAAAACTGAGTGTCCAGTTTTTACTGAGTCTCTCTTTGAGATGGATCCTGATCTCCTCTGAGAAATTCCGGCCTCACTGAGAGAGTTCCCATGAGCTAAAATCCCATCTCAAGAAAGTTTGCTCAATTCAACCACAGTGCTCAAGTAATATGTTAAGCTTTTTTTCCTGAACAGTGTCTTCCTTAAACTCATGCAGCGATGCATATCAGAATTGGGGCCCAAAGGACAAGACAAGCAGCAAGCAAAGCACACAAATAAGTAGGAGTGCACCAAATGACAAATGAACACAAAGAACAGGTGAATTTAGCTGCAAAACAGATGATATAGGGCAGTGGCCAACCTGCCACCTCTCTTGCTCCTATCAGGTGGCAGCTTTATGCAAACATCTGAAAGAGGGTAAATTCTTGAGAATGTTTAAGAACAATTTACTTTCCTGGAAAGAGACTTTTCTTTTACAGTAACATCATTGCTGCAGTTCAAAGTGTAATCTTATAAGTAAAACCCCCTGGGTGTTAAATCTGTTAAGCCTTTACAACTGATGGTCAAAAAGCATGCCACAGAGTTCTTTTTTTTTTTTTCCCCCCACAACTAACTTAAAAGCTGCTTCCAAGAGACTAGATAGTAAACAGAAAATATAATAAATAAGAACTAGGAGAAAACTAAACATGTTCCCTTGACTCCTGTTAGGAAACCGTTGTCCCAGATGTAGTATCAAAAGCCAAGAAGCAAAGCAGATGCGGGAAATAAGATGATGGATCAGAGATCTGTATCTAGCTGTCCTGAAGAATTAGGTAGCTTGACCTAGAAGATCTTTGAATAGTAGAGAACAAATAGTACCAAATACCAACTGGATGTTCTGCTTTACCGCGAACTATATAATTTCAGTGAAAAATCTGCTTCCAACGATTTCCACATTCATGCTGCTGAGAACTGGTTTGTTGCCAGTCATAACAGACTTCAGTTGCACAGCTGTCACGTCATGAGTTTTGTTAGACTACAAAGAATTCAGTGTGAGCTGTTTTTCTATTCAGATTACATTGTTGCCCTTTTGATAAAAGGAAAAGTTTCCTGAAAATCAAAAAGATTTGAAAGTCCGGTTTTGCTCCTACAATATTAGCTATAGTGAAAAAAAACAAAACAAAATTATTGTTGATGGGTAAATATATCACACAGGAAATGTAAGAGCCCTCCCACATCATTACATCTGTTAAAGAATTTTGAAAATAATTTAGAAATAATAGTGTACTATATAAATATTTTGGAAACTGGTTCCAAAACTGGGTTGATGTAGAGGACTGCAAGTAGGATTAAGGACTTGCTAACTGGATATGAAATCCTAATTACATCTACAGATAGACATCAATCCAACAGTGTACCAGAAAAGTTTATGCTTTGTAATGATTTTTTGAAATTCTAAGGAGGACCACTGGCCACCTGAGAATTTCGATCAAAAAAAGCACAATATTTTATGAAAAGTAGGTCATCTTACTGCATTGTGTTTAAATACAGTTGGAAGGATTTTATTCAAATTTTATTCCTGAAATGAATGAATTGCAAAACAACAGAGTTTCCAAGAGATTTCATTTTTTAAATGTAACAGGATTACAGTCCCGAATGTGAACATTGGAAATTATATCTATTTTTTATAGTGCAACTGTTTGGCACAAATGTGGATTTGTCACTGGTGCTGTTTACTGAATCATTACAATTTTTGTCGTGAGACAGAGGTATAACTTTTTCTGCCTCATCTGTTCTGTGAAGGGTAATATAAATGGTACTACTCTGACCTTTTCAGTATTCTGTAATTTGATTCGCTTGCCATTCCTATCCTCCTCTGTTTGTAACCTCAGCAACCTGTGACTAGAATGGACACTCAGTCAAAACATAGAATACTGAAAAGGTCACAGCAGAAGAATTTACTGCATCTGCTTCTCAGGACACACTGAACAGTAAAGTAGTGGTACCTGGTTCTGATGATTTATTTCCATGAAGACTGAAAAAGAGACAATCTAGTGTCCTTGTGGTAACACCTCTGACAGGAAAAGTTCTGTCTGTACCCGTATGCATGCTGTAATGGTGAGTAGAAATTGAGCCAGGACATATACCGCTTCTTTAATTACTTTCTATTTAAAACAGCAATAAATTCAATAAAGCATATTTTCAAAGTTTACTGGCCTTTAAATTATTTTTCTTCTACACTTCAGTTGAGTGGATAAGTAAATGAAGTGGGGAACTGTGCAGCCTATTAAAGCAAGTTTGGCAGAATGGAAAAAAAAAAAACATTGTGCAGCTAATGTAAAATGTTTGTAGTACACAAAGCATTCCCACTAAATTCTTTCAGTCTCATGTATTCATGCCTGCAATGCCCTGTCTTATAAAGTTAGGCTTTGTGATTATATACAAAACATATTTCTCTGAAGGAGTACAGAGCTGGCAGCCTTTTGTAGTGTATTCCCATGTAAGCGTGAATAGTTTCTTTTCTTCAGTGCAATCACCCCCTCCAAAAATCCATGGTGTTGGTTATTAACATGTTTAGCTCTAAAGAAATGCAAGCAGGGAAAAATTAGGCCTGAGAAATTTGCTAGTGAATGAACTGCGACTAACTCACTGTTCAAGTCAAAGATTCTCCATTTTTGTATGGTAGACCCACAGACACTATAGCACGGTTTTATTAGCTAGGAAAAAATATGATGGTTTATGAGATTTGAATCTGCAGATTGTGCATCAGGTATTTTGGATGTTTTGGTTTTAGAAATAAAACAGTAAGTGCAGATGTTGATTGGATAGACATTTAAATTCACATCTTTGGTGTGGTGAATAAAAATTAGACAGTCTAAAGTATTAGCTGCATATGGCTATAGAATCACTTGGAAACACGATAAAGAGGTAAAGTAAATGGCATTTTTAATGAATGGATCCTTTGGAGTCTTTCTCAATGCAACAGTCAAGGCTGTGATTCAAAGAGTAAACAAGGTGTAAGTTCATGCCCAGGCTGTGTCTGTAGCAGCTGGCTGCTCTCCCCTGCTTTCTGCAGTGCATTTGTTAGTCCTTATCCTCTGGTCATCAGACTTATTGGAGCACACCGCAGTATTCTCCCGGACTCTGCATTTGCATTTCCTTACAAAGGAAGTATGTGGAAGGAGGGTTTCCACTGAGGTCTCATTCTGACACGAGACAGGATGTGACCAGGAACATGTGCCAAACTTTGAAAAAAACCCTTTATCTTTGAAACTATGTCAAAGCTCAGGAGTTTTGAAGTCAGTAGGAGTCTTCCCATTCAAAAAATGGAGGAATATTGGAGAGAGTATCAGGGAGATGACAGCTGCTTTCCCTTATTGAGACTGCTAGCAATATTAACTGCAATTGCAAGAAAACTTACTTGACAGGACATATGTGACCCTATTACCGTGTCTCCAAAGTACCAAGCGTGGCAGCTTACTAACTCAGCTTTCAACCTGTCAGGCACAGTGAAAATAACAGTTGTCTCCTCTTTCTATTTTAAGTTTACGTTAAATTGATGATTTATTGGCTTGAAGTCACACGTTATTTTTAAATCTATGAAGAATCCTTATTTGACATACTAAACCTAATGGATTGTATGCAAATAGAAGCACTTATAAAACAATACTTCTGGATGTACATGTAAAAAGAAAAAGGATAATTACTTTATCTAAATAATAAACTTGCTGTTAATGTACAATTAACTTTTTTTAAGATGATAATTTTTGTCTGAATTGCAATCCATCTGTTCCTCTGCCAGTCAATCTTGTTCCAAGACCTTTTGAATTTAGGTTTAAATCACAATGTAATTTAGCAGACGTATCAAGCAAATTAAAAGTGTACCAATCAGCTGGTAAAGACGTAGCTTAGAAAGAGACAAAACACATCACAGGAGAATGCTTCAGAGAATCAGGGAAACATGTAACTTCTGTAAGAGTGCGTTTTAGCTCTTCCATAGCTTGGGATATTGAAAACAGGGGCAAGCTGTACAACATTCATAGAAAAATCCAACTTTCCTTAATTTTACTACTCAAGGAACAACCTTTTTACTCTCCACACCATATCTGATGCTTTGTAGAAGAATATGACAACATCCTGGGCTGCACCAAAAGAAGCATTAGCAGTAGGTCGAAGCAGGGAATCCTCCTACTCCACTCTTCTCTTGTGAGACCCCACCTGGAGTACTGCATTAACCTCTTGGGCCCCCAACATAAGAGAGACATGGACCTGTTGGAGCGAGTCCAGAGGAGGGCCACAAAGATGGTCAGAGGGCTGGAGCACCTCCCCTGTGAGGACAGGCTGAGAGAGTTGGGGTTGTTCAGCCTGGAGAAGAGAAGGCTCCGAGGAGGCCTTATAGCATCCTTCCAGTACCTGAAGGGGGCTACAGGAGAGATGGGGAGGCACTCTTTATCAGGGAGTGCAGTGAGAGGACGAGGGGTAATGGGTATAAGCTGAAAGAGAGCAGATTTAGATTAGATACTAGGATAAAATTTTTCACTGTGAGGGTGGTGAGGCACTGGCACAGGTTGCCCAGGGAAGCTGTGGATGCCCCATCCCTGGAGGTGTTCAAGGCCAGGCTGGATGAGGCTTTGAGCAACCTGGGCTAGTGGAGGGTGTCCCTGTCCATGGCAGGGGGTTGGAACTAGATGATCTTGAAGGTCCTTTCCAGCCCAAACCATTCTATGATTCTATAACATGTATCGTAAATAACCATCATCATTTGCTTCTCATATGGTTCCGTAAGTGTGAGCTATCAGCCCGTGTCAGAGGGAGTATATTGAGCTATGTCAACTTT
>WKFP01014252.1:668926-692524 GCA_011057875.1 Pterocles orientalis
GATTTATTGGCTTGAAGTCACACGTTATTTTTAAATCTATGAAGAATCCTTATTTGACATACTAAACCTAATGGATTGTATGCAAATAGAAGCACTTATAAAACAATACTTCTGGATGTACATGTATAAAGAAAAAGGATAATTACTTTATCTAAATAATAAACTTGCTGTTAATGTTCAATTAACTTTTTTTAAGATGATAATTTTTGTCTGAATTGCAATCCATCTGTTCCTCTGCCAGTCAATCTTGTTCCAAGACCTTTTGAATTTAGGTTTAAATCACAATGTAATTTAGCAGACGTATCAAGCAAATTAAAAGTATAGTACCATGTACCGATCAGCTGGTAAAGACGTAGCTTAGAAAGAGACAAAACACATCACAGGAGAATGCTTCAGAGAATCAGGAAAACATGTAACTTCTGTAAGAGTGCGTTTTAGCTCTTCCGTAGCTTGGGATATTGAAAACAGGGGCAAGCTGTACAACATTCATAGAAAAATCCAACTTTCCTTAATTTTACTACTCAAGGAACAACCTCCACACCATATCTGATGCTTTGTAGAAGAATATGACAACATCCTGGGCTGCACCAAAAGAAGCATTAGCAGTAGGTCAAAGCAGGGAATCCTCCTACTCCACTCTGCTCTTGTGAGACCCCGCCTGGAGTACTGCATTAATCTCTTGGGCCCCCAACATAAGAGGGACATGGACCTGTTGGAGCGAGTCCAGAGGAGGGCCACGAAGACGGTCAGAGGGCTGGAGCACCTCCCCTGTGAGGACAGGCTGAGAGAGTTGGGGTTGTTCAGCCTGGAGAAGAGAAGGCTCCGAGGAGACCTTACAGCATCCTTCCAGTACCTGAAGGGGGCTACAGGAGACATGGGGAGGCACTCTGCATCAGGGAGTGTAGTGAGAGGACGAGGGGTAATGGGTATAAGCTGATAGAGAGCAGATTTAGATTAGATACTAGGATAAAATTTTTCACTGTGAGGGTGGTGAGGCACTGGCACAGGTTGCCCAGGGAAGTTGTGGATGCCCCATCCCTGGAGGTGTTCAAGGCCAGGCTGGATGAGGCTTTGGGCAACCTGGTCTAGTGGGAGGTGTCCCTGCCCATGGCAGGGGGGTTGGAACTAGATGATCTTGAAGGTCCTTTCCAACCCAAACCATTCTATGATTCTATAACATGTATCGTAAATAACCATCATCATTTGCTTCTCATATGGTTCCGTAAGTGTGAGCTATCAGCCCGTGTCAGAGGGAGTATATTGAGCTATGTCAACTTTTGGTCTGACCAATAAGTTTAGCATGTGCTTATTTTCACTTGAGTCTGAAAGGAGGTTAAATCCCTACATTTCTGACACCATTCCTTGGTGATCCTAGCAAAAACCTGAGAATACAAACCAAATTTGCTTCCTGGCCTGAAAAAAAAAAAAAAAATCGTTTGCTCCTGTTCTCGGCTTCTACGCGGAGCAGGAACAGAGCAGAGAGTTTGACCCTTTAGACTAAACAGACACAATAAAATGAAATGGATATATTAAAGTACTAAGAAAGTGAATAGTTCTGGGACATTGCAATTTGATTGTCTATACTGTTAAATTGCTGGAAAAATCCCTTGCATGGTTCTGTTTTGGGTCAGCTAACACTCTCCAGACAAATCCTTAGCATGGCTGGGTAATGAGCACAGGCCTAAAAGGTAGCTATGGTGAAGAAAAGAGACTTTAGTAGTATAGACAGGGGCCATTCCATGCCAGCTGGCTTCAGTGCCAGGAAGACATCCTAAGAATGTTTAATTTACTGCTCTAGTCACAGCCTAAGTGTCCAGGACTAAAAATAAACACATTCACTGAATATTTTAATGGTGCAGAGATCTTTACTTACTACCTCCAGTTACCTTTGTGCTATACAGACTTCCATCTCAAATTGAGGCTCACTGTTTTCTAGAAAATGAAGAAAGCAATGCCAAAAATCTCTCTGTCCTCACAGGCATGTTGCTGATGCATGCTGAGAATCTAATCCATCAGACTTCGTATTCAGGGAGGTATATAAAGCAACTAGGAACGTTACTGCTTGTGAGTTGAAAGGACTTTAGTGTGCTGATGACACACAGCTTTACGTTTCGACAGTCAAAAGCACATCACGGTGTCTCATCTTAAATAGACTGTATGTATGAGTGAACTGGTTGATGGTTCATCTTTTAACTCAAGAAGAGCCGAAAATAAGTATTCTGGATTTGTGAAAGCTGGGAAAGAGTTTGCCACATCTTTCACAGGTCTCTTTTAATAGCATGTAACAATGTTTGTAAATAACCCTAATTTCAATTGAAGCTTTCAAATGTTTCAAGTGAAACGTCTGGTAGGCAATGCAAGAAATTGCAGCCTTTCTTTTAGGATTTCACCACCGTGACCTACACCTTCTCCATTTTTGAATTTTGGCCATTGCAATGTGTACACCACAATATGTTCGAAAGATCAAATGAAAGAGACAGAGGTAGATATGTGGAGTCCACCTATCTCTAGTGTATTAGACTTATTTATTACTAGGAAGAGTTGTTGTCACCACCTTCCTCTTTTTCATTTGTTGTCAGTTTTAAATGATCAAACCCTCTTCTTCCTGGGCAAATGGTTCAGTCTCTATCTTATATCAAACTGCTCCCCATAGACCAGAGGCTTTGCAGTTGTGCAGCTTTCCAGGCTGTCAGTGTTTTCATGGAACAAGCAGGCATCTCGCAAACTGGTGTGAGAAAGAGTTTCTTTCTTTTGTGTTGTTCACTAAAGTATGTTCTCCTCCCAGCCATGCTACAGCATGCACCTATGGGACACAACTGTTGCTGGCTTTTGATGACAGAGATTGTGATTTGTAGAAAAGAAGAATCTGTTTGCTTTTTAAGCTCTATTTTATTGGCCGGTTATAGTGGGAAGCCAATCCTTGATAAACATTTGCATTCTTTAGAGTGAACTTAATGAGTGGTGCTATTCTGTGACCTGAGAAAGTAACGGTGTAGCATACGTGGTCTTCCTGTATAGAACAGCCTAAAAATATTGACCTTTTTTTTTCAAAATTATTATTTTGTTAATAAAAATATTTTATTAGACTGTTTCTGTATCAACAAATAGTTTCACTTTTTTCATGCTGAAATTTATTTTTTTCGAGGATTGAAGTATTTAATTTCAATATGTTGAAGCAAATCCATACGTATGATCCAGAGGTGAAAAAGACATTAAATCCTGTGATGCATCCTTTTCATGTTTCCAACACAACAAGCATCCTGCCTTGTGCAAAGATCTGATAAGACTTCATCAGCAATTTTGTGCATGATTTTGAAGATCCATATTCAAGAGAGGAAACTCAAAGTAAAATAGTTTAAGAAAATGGTTAGAGGAATAACAAAAGAAGGAAAGCTAATCTCATGGGAGGAAAAGAAAGGAGCAAAATGAAACTTGAGCAGGCATAAAGGAAATCAACACCAGCCAAGGAGAAGGGGCTGTTCTGTGGTGAACAACTAGACAAAACCAGTTTCTGCAGCCTGGAAGAAAACAGCTAACAGAGATGACGGAACATGCTGGAGCTGTGTTCCATTAGGATACTTGTCAAAGTAATGTGAACATAAGTTTTCATTCGTTTTAAGTCAGAACTCAATTAAGTTTATTAAGACCACAATCAAGGTTCAACTTGCCAAAGTTTTGTTATTAAGAGATCTGTTATTCTTCTTTTGGATTTCTTTGACAGTTCATAGCTTGTTTTGAAGGGCAAGAACAATGTTACTTTCCTTTTTCTATCATCATCATTAAATTTGAAGAATTTGAAGCAAAAAAAAAAAAAACCTCTTATGAACTCTACCTTGTACATGGACTCCTCTTAATGTCCTTATGCCAACAGAAACATTCCTATTTACTTCTGTGGAGCCAAACTCAGTGGAAACATTAATTTTAAGTAGCTGGAGGTTAAAGACAACATTTCCAAATTTAAATGTCTAAATGCAGGCACCGAAGTACCTAGCAGAAAGGTACAGCAGTGGCCAGCATTACTTCATTGACTTTTAAGTTTGAATATTTTTCTCTGTATGGCCTGTTCAAACTGGCATGATTGATCTGAAGCATAGCTAAAAAACATTGATCTTTGGTCATTTTATACATACTGCAATGTGTCATCACACAGCTAAATTCTGAAAGTTTTTATGTACTTGGAAAAATCTACATTTTTCACCACACCACTGAGAGCATGGCTACTGACATGAAAGAGAACCGAGTAACTTCACTGTATTCATAATGGGAAGCAATAACTAGGGTTTCTGCTTCATTTTAATTGGAGTTAGCTGTTTGCATGTAAAAGAAGTTAGAACAGAAATACAATCTCTGAGTTAGATTTGCAGAAGGAATTGATTAGCAACTGACAATGGAAAGCACTCGTTGTCTACCCTATGGATACTCCTAACAAAATATCAATTCTAATTGATTGCCTAGGCAGCGTATACCACCGCTGTTAAAACAAAATGAGCTACTTGTTTTGCCTACAGCTAAGAATTCTGACTTTTTGACCATCATTTATATACTTGCCCAGAAGAAAATTTGTAGGGTTTTACATTTGACAAGTATTTTATTGTGCTCTCACTTTCCAGTAACATATACTTTAATCAGTTTTATAATTAACAACTTACCTGTAATGCACTTTTCATTATGAACATTGTTATTGATTTATAGTGATACAGAATGAAGATTACCATTGTTAGAGCAGTAGTGTTTACCTGGTTCTGTCTCTAAAACTAGGAAAAGGAAGAGGAAAATCCACATTTTCCTTTGTAATACATTAACAATCAGTTTTAGTGGTAGTATTTCAATACAAAGCAATACGGTTTGTCTTATTTTTATTAATGAGTAACATGGTGTCAACATAATTTTCAGGTAGATTACTGATATTATATCCTCAAACCTCCCCTTAACATCATTTTCATATTCCTTTCTGCTTTGTTATATGAGCAAAATTAAACTTTGTTCTCTAGAGAACATTTTAAATATTCTAAATTCCAGAAAATTACATTTTCACTATACAATAAAGAAAAAGTAGTTAGAAAAAACCCTATATATATGTACTCTGGAATCACTACATCCTGAGGTTCTCCTGTAGCTTGCTTCGTAATTTTGGATGAGCACTGACAGGAAAGGAGCCAGTATATTCCAAAACACTGCAATATCAAGAAAACCATTAATTAAGTTAATTTGCAAGCTAGATTTTGAAATTAATTAGATTCTGAGCACAGTATAATTATTGTTTATTCATTTTTTTTCAGAAATAATTTCTGATTTCTTTGTAATAATTTAAAACATACAATAACGCTTTTCAGCTGGTATACATTTGTCATAGCTTTATTGACTTAAATTGATTTACACCTGATTTGCACTTCCTGGAGACCTAGTCCACTTCTGCAGCTGCACTAATGCCACTAATCAATAGGCATTCACTCCCTACAGGTGAGCAAAGCAAAGGAGCACAATAAATCAGTTTTCACTACATTCAGTATATTATTGGGAGGTGGAAGTAGAAACAGAGAGGGAGAGAATGTAAGTTTCTTACATTTAATTGTAATGAAAATCAAAATAACAACCTGCCAATACTCTAAAGAGTTAAGGAACATATGCTGTTTGTAGGTAGTTGTCATTAAGATCTCTTCATCTGTTTCCACTAAGTTTTACTGGACTAATAATAGAAATTAATGGGAAAGTTCTGAAATCCCTTGCTAATAGTCATACTTTTTCTCATCTGAAGTGTTGAAAATCTGTCTACTTTCTCTCCTAACATATGTTAGGCTTTGTAAAATACTAAGATACTAAATTATGGATTCCTGTTTGTTAAAAATGGATTTGTATGTAATGAATATTCCAAACGAATGTTGTGTTAAAGTGGAATTGGTTTTCAATTAAATCATCTCAGGAATTAACTGCTATAAAATACCAGCCTGAGGTAGATCTGAAAACAGGTTATGAAGTCTTGAGTCCACTGAATTCAACAGCCTTGACTTTACCCCAAAAGTGAATATCCATTTTCCATCTGAATTTGGGTGATAAGGAAGTTCAAGGCTCAGAATTTTGTTGTGTTAGAAACTGAAAAAATTACTATTTTTTTGTTTAAGTACCATAGGTAAATAAAACTTCTTGCATCTGAATTGACCACTCTTTGCACCCGTGGGTTGTGTGCTAAGAAGAAATCCTGCTTCACTCATCTGTAAATTGTGCCCACACACACAGACACGTAGACACAAAGGTATGTGTGAACGTAGAAATACAAACACACTACATGAAGTGCACTGTCACCCCAAGTCTCCTTAATTTTGAACCACATTATTGATTTGCTTTGAATTCTTCATAATGTTTTTTGCTTTCTGGTTTTGACGAAATGCACAATTACTGCAAATTATTTTACTTAATAACCTCTAGACATTTAAAATTGATTTACATATTCCTTAAATATTCATTGAGTCTATTTTAGGTAATAATATATTTATCTTATATTTTCTCTCCTTATGATATAATAATAATATAATTCAGTTTGACATATTGCCTACTTTTACTCTGCTATTCTCACATATTTAATAGTCTGAAATATAAAAAATTCATTTTGTATTCATGTGTTTATTAAGTTAAATCTTCATTAAAATAATTATTTCAGAAAATTACCATAGCCTCTTACATGCTGCCCCTTAGAAACATCACAATACAGACTTCTGTTGCAATTTTAGGTTCATTTTGTTCACCTTTGTTCCAGTGTAACAAGCTTCAGCACCTGCCTTTTTTTTTTTGGTTTTTTTTATGTGGTTGTTGTTTTCCACAGGAGCAAACCAAATGAAATTAAAAAATAAACCAAAAAAACCCAACCAACCACACACCCAAACCAGCAAAATTATGAATCTCTCTCCAGAGAAAAAAAAAAAGTTAGGCTTACAATTTAATGTAGACTGGATTATAATAATAGCTCACTTTCTGCTCCTCTGCTCCCCAGCCCCCAAGTTCTCACACATCCCCAAACACACAACTCCAGATGGAACTGTGTAGATGTACACATACCACCCACAGTGGCAGTTGTGTAGATACACCAGCAAGAACTGCTATAGCTTATGCCTGTAGCCAACAGGGAGACTGTTAATTTCCTTACTGGAAACCTGCTGCCTGTGCAGTAGGCTGCCTTTTATCAGGCCTTATTATGTTACAGCAGCGCACAATCTTTTCATGTCATACAAATATGAATAATTGAAACAAACTCGATTATTCTTCTCTCTCTGTCTTTCTTGCACAGTGTATATAATGACTTATTAATTATTTTTTTGTTATAAAGATACAATTTAGGCTGAACTATTTCTTGTTGAGAGAACTGTTGCAGGCTGGCTCAGTGTGAGTGATATATGAGGTAGAGGTATGATATGCAAGTTTTTGAACATCTCATCGAAAGACAGTGTGAACAGGCACTTCAGTGACGTTGGGGGCAGGAAGAGGACCAGTGTAGCTAATTTGACAAACTACTTCCATGCCCTAATGCAGCCACAAACATGATGGAGGCAAAAAACTGCCACACTGCACTTCTCTGACATCATTTATACAGACCTCACCAAATAAAACTAATAGGCCAGGTTGGGCCTCCAGTAAATGTACCTCTGAGATTAGCATTTTTTCAGCCTGCCATTTCAGATTGCTAAAGCCACCCATAACTGCAGATTTTTGATATTTTTGTTGTTTGTTTTTAAAACCAAACTGCAACAACAAAATTTTGGGGAGAGAGAAAAATTGACGTTAATAAACATTTGGTGTGTTCAAAAAAGCACTGAAGAGTTAACAAATTAAAAAAAAAAAAGCCCCAGGTAGCATTTGAGAGAAGATGACTCTGCTTCATGACAGTGTCATTCTGTACTAGGACACAAGAGCAGAACTTCCTGTTTCCAGTTCTGCCTCTGACGTTCAGGCAACTCATATACCTCTATTTTGTAGGTCACCTGATGCCAATCTTCTCTTTGGAAAAGAGATAGTTTTCATGGAGAATGCTTGCACTCTGTTGAGCACAGTTGAGCTATGAGTTCATCCTGGGATTCTGTGTGCTGCATGAATAATAATAATAAAATTACGTTAATAATTTGGAATATAACTTCATCCCTTAAGAACTTTAGAGGTCCATTTAGAAGATACAGAATAACATAGATTTATACAGAATAATACCTGTAATACTAAGTTATAAATTGCAAACTTGATGCAGAAATTATTGAGCACAGTTCCATGTCTTGTGATGTTAATACAAATCATCGGAATGGTTTATTCAGGCATTACAATCAATGAATCAATGAATAGTAATGTGAAGGGCTTTCTTCCTTATGTTTCCAATTAAATTAAAATTGCATTAGATTTTTTTTTCACCGTAAATGCAATCTTAATATATTATATTTTGCAACATAACCAAGCTAGTACCTGAGGAGAAGCCTCTTTCTTCTTCTTCTGAAGGTTTAACATTAAATTAACTTGAGGTTTTGTGCTATTTTTCCTGTTCTTAAACTGATCAACATTACTCTGCATAACTGTTCCCCTGAATAATTGTAATATCTAAATTTTAATAGGGCATTATTTAGAGTATTAAGAATGCTAAACCAATTCCAGTTTGGAAGTTAAATGGTTATGTCACCAACTGGTGATGTAGTCAATGACAGTAATTTCCTTCTGTATCTGTATTCTGAGTCATTGTAGAAAAATCCACATCTTCAGTTTCAACCTAGCATCCCTTGGTCTATTAAGAACATTCTGGTGAATGTTTATTTTCTCCTTTCTTATTTTTTAAACTTCTGATCTAAAAGAATCAGAGCTTTCCCAAACTTCTATCTGGCATAAAACTCAAACACTTTGTGTTTTTCTGGGTGTATCTACATTTATAGTGTCATTCATCATGTCAGAGATGTATGGAAATAGCTCCATATTTCATTTTGCTGTATCAGCGCAGTAGTAACGGGAACAACTTTGACTCAATTCCTTACTTTATTGGAATTGTGGTTACCCTCTATCTCAAGGTTTCAAAACTCACTTCATGTTCACAGTAATTCTCAGGCTTGATGATGCCAGCCACTTTTTATTGCTCTATTCAGGATAAAATATATCTACAAATGCTGTGTTTTTAATGCTGCGCATATCACCTGTAGTCTGGTAATTTGGGCACCAGAGTTCTTTGTCTTCTTTATACATTTGAGATGCTTATGTGTTGAAACACCAAGGGAAATTTGTGTTTTTAAGACAAGTAATTTACTTAGAAATATATGAATTGTATATTGGAACTTAATAGTAATTTGGAAAGTATCAGAGCAATAAAGTAGGAGTGCACGTGAAATATCAGACTAGAAAAGAAATTACACAATTAAAAATAGAAGTTATTTTTTACAGTGTGAAGAAAAAAAGACAAAACAAGCTGCTAAACTGGCTATAATTAGAAACGGGTAAATGCTCTTCAGAACTCTGTGTGGAAACCCTGTGAGCATGCGGTAGTTTTTAGATGCTGTAAGCTATTTTTTGGTCCAGTGCTTTGAAAGGATACCAGTAACCTGAAAAGATAACTTATTTTATCATACTGCGTCAATATTTATTGGAATAAACGTTATATTGCTTATGTATCCATCTGCAACTGTATACTGAGTCCCTTCTACTGAAGAGATTTTATTCTTCTGTGGGAAGGACAACAGACAGCTCTAAGGGAACACTTAAGGAACTTACCAGGGATTACTTATGCAACTAGCAGGGAAGCTTGTAAAACAGGTAGTGTAAAATTCCTTGAGCAGAAGAGATCCACTTGCTGTAAAGGTCTTGCTCCTGGGTCTTTTGAAATAATACTCAACAAATTACAAGTCTCGTTGATATCACCTACCACTTGATCATTCCACGCAGTTTTTATCAGGCATTAAATGGACATCTTTTAGTGCAGAGAGGCTCCTAAATTAGCTGAAACCTAATCAGAAATCCATCTGACACAAACTCACAATAAGTTGCTAGGTGTGATTCATAAAAATCACATTGAGCATTTCTGCATGGTGCTATCAGTACTTTCCTTGCATGCTTTCAGAAATGAAGCATAGCTCATTCCTATTCCATTGCACTGGGCTAGCCCCGTTATGCTAATAGTGACGCTGCTTAGATGACCCAGGAAAATGCACTTTCACTAGCTGAGTATCTTCTATCACATGGCTACACACTGAGGAAGGGATATGGGAAAAAACAAACAAACAAACCCAACAAAATCCCACGAACCGCAGCCCTTTATAATGGAGACTGACAAAGTCTTATTGCATCAGTTGGAACCGGATGCATCAACATCATCTGATCGTGAGAAGACTTATCATGGAAGTAATGAAGTAAAGCTTTGCTAGGAAAAAAATCTTAAGATGGTAATGCCTAGAATAACCATAAGCTTATCATTCAGATCAGAAAGCTTTTGTGAATAATTTTTCATGTGAAAACCTGGCCTCTTGGAAGCCAATTATAGTATTCTCTTTAACCTGAATTGGGACAGAATTTGGAGCAGAGAGGTTTAATAGGCCTGTTGGACCATATTAAAAAAACCCAACCAAACAACCGACCAACCAACCAGGGAAAAGTTAGTAAATATTAAGTTGCCTTCTGATATGCTGAAGATGTAAGGCTATATCATTGGGCCAGGCCTCTACCAGGAGAAGCTCTTCCTGAAGGTCCTCTTCTATTCCCATGATCTCTTAATTTGCTGAGGATGAGGACCAGGTGGCATAAAACTAAAAGCTGTACAACACTCAGGGATTCAGCCACCTTGTGTAAATCTTCAAGAACTTCAGCTGGCAAGTAAGTGCTTCCCCCCCCACTACATGTTCAGCAACATGAACTCTTTTGGTCCAGCTAGTGTGTACTTCATGGTTTCACAGGGATGTAAATTAATTCGTTTACCCCATGCAGGACAACATATTTTCTTTTGTTTCCTTGAAGGTCTCCTGATTTCACACAGTGAAGCACTACTGTGTAAGATGCTGGATCTTCTCAGCGCCTCACACATTCATCAGTTTGAAGAATCAGGTCCCACTCAAGCTGTGCAGGTGCATTAGCACCATGGAAACCCAGCTTGTTTCTCCCCACGGGGGAGCACCTGAGGAGAGGACAGAGTCATGGCTTACAAACAAACCAACCACTTCCAAAGGAATACAGAAGTGCAGAGTGAAAGCCTGGGAACCTCTTTGTATTTCCACATCTGTGCAAAACCACCACACAATGCTTCTTGTGCAGGAAATGTAACAGCTAGATTAAAAATAATTGGATTAATACCTTCCCCCCAAGTAATAATAATTAATAACATTGTTAAAATGTTTGATTGGACTCTATTTTAATCCAGTTACTTCTCTTCCTTGTGAAATGATGATTGCTGATTTCCCTCGTGTTCTTCCCCCTCCTTTCAGAATGTTTTATTTCACGTGAGCCAGTCAGCAGGGAAGCAAGTCTACCATGCGTACTATGTACACGTATTTTTTAATAGCAACACTTCTAGCAAAAACTAAATGTCGAAATGTACTGCAGTTGTATAGCTGGTTGTGTGACATTCTCACAGCTAGCAAATACATTGATAATTAATTCAGCTTTAAAGGATTTGAGTCAGACTTTCAACTCATGAAAATCAATGCGTTTCTACCACAGTGGAAGGAGCTATGGCTATTTACCTCCTTTCCAGATCCTAGACTTCTATAATAAATTTGACGTTTACATTTGAAACACCATAAATCCCAAAAAGTGTTCTTAAATCTGCCAGAAGGTTTCAGTATTGTGTAGGGGTCACAATGCTCATGCCCTAAATCAGGAAAACAATTAACCAGTAGACTTTTTTGAGGTCAGCCATGAGCAGGAAAGATCTAGATCCTCACAAATAAAAAATTAACTTCCAAAATGCATAGATGGAATTTTCAAATAATGCTTAATAATGTAAGATACCTAACTTATATTGATTCCTTTGTAAAGCCAACCTCTAGAGCTTAATTTTAAGCTTCTCCACTATGGTTTAAGAGTGTGTGGCAACTTAAGTATGTGCTTGAATGTGTTTCTTGCAAGAAGATTCTTTCACAGATAAAATCCGAAATATAATCACCTTAGGCCAAGAGACAGCAAAGGCAGTGATTATCCTCAATCAAGAGGGATTATGTTGGTGTGTTTTGTGCAGCAGCAGTTTGAACAACGCCCTTTTGAGATTAGTTCAGGGGGAACAGCTTTTGAATGAGTTATTTCAAACACATACCGGTGTCATCCCAAAATAAAAATATTTACACCTGACTGTGGTCTGTGAAGAAAGATGGATTCCTAGTCCCTAGATAAAGCTCTGTGCTTCTGTTTAACTCCATTCCTTTCTTCTTTGCTATTCTTATCTTCTGCTCTTATGCCATCTGACCCCCTGCAGTGGAGTTACTAAATATCGATTATGAGGTAAAGGAAAAAGGAACATAGAAAGATAGGGCATAGGTTTTCAGGAACTCAAGATAAATTAACTTGAGTATGTGGAGAGGAGGAAATTCACGGTTTAATGAACAGTTATCTTTGATTATTGTGGCGTAGGATAAACTGAAATTACTGAGTTGTTCTTAAAATTGACCAGCATGGAGCAAAAGCCGTCTTTTTGCTAGTATAAGAGTTATGACCTTAAATGTCCACCATATTCCTCTGAGTTCACCCTGGATATCAATAGATCATATCTTTTTTGTACTGTGTGATTTACAGTTCTCATTGTAGAAAACTCACCCAGGAATAATAACATAACTGTGTAAACACAAAGGAAAAGTTTCTTTTGTGGTAGGAATATGAATGAGACACACTATTTAGCATATACTACCTCTTATGCATACAAATATATCTCCTGGAAATTTCTAGTCTCTTTGCAAGGCACTCTTTAATTTTAAAAAGATTGTTTTTAACATACACAAGTTTGAACTCTGACTTTACCTGTTTGATCCACTTTCACTAGTCCTCCTTACACCCAGCTGAATCTGTCTGTCCGGGGGTATATGGAATCAACCATATAGAGCTTGTGTCACTTCCATCCTACGTGAGGTCCAGCAAAGAGATGTTAGCTTGGGAACCTTCGTATGTAATTTTGATCATCATGGAAAAAAGTTAGATACAGCCCATAGAAAATCAGCCTCCTTGGCTGGGATGTCTGTAGAGGAAAACTCCTGGCAGAAGCAGTGAACAAAGCAGATGGGGGTTATGGCTGGCTTTCAAAACTGGTTTCCAAGGTGAGGTATGAAGAGGAATGATCATTCAAGCCACAAACCTCTGTAAGCAGTGGTCTGCCATCCATGACACAGCACAGAGCAGTGAGTATGAATGCTGAGAAAGAATGGCTATCTGAAAGGACTGAGGAAAATGCCAAAAGAGCTCTGAAACTGTTAGGGACATTGGAGGGAACTTGACACTGGTTTTGCATTTATGTTTTACTGTCTTTGGGAATTTGGGCAGTTTAACATTAATTTCTCAGACTTGGACTTATGGTGAATAGGCCACTATTTCTGAGAAATTATGTAGGACAGGGGGTCTGTGTTCATCATTTTCAGTAAAGGAAAAGAAATTAAAGAAATTAAAGAAATTAAAGAAATTAAAGAAATTAAAGAAATTAAAGAAATTAAAGAAATTAAAGAAATTAAAGGGGTTTGGTTTTTTTTTTGTTTGGTTGGTTGGTTGGCTCTTTTTAGCACCACAAAGTACATGGGGTCCCAGTTCTACCTGCCTGCTTAGGTTCTATTCAACTATTCATCCCATTCAGATAAAGACCTCATAGTAATAAATTACAATTTCATAATAAACTGAAGGCAGCTGAAGAATAAAAAGAATTTTGCAATTTACTAGATTAACCTCAATCTTATACAATAGGTGAATTTCCTTTTGCTTTCTTTCTCTTGCAGGGTGCAAGTTTTTTATACTCATACATAGTCTCTATTATATTTAATGAAGAAAAATCTGTTTATTCCCAGATGTTGGCAGTTTCCCTTGAACATCTGTAAAGCAACACACTATTAAGTTTCTAAAAAAGATGTATGAGAGAGTTAGCTCCTAAATCCTGCCAAAAGGGGCCTGAAATTTGTTCAAGTTGATCCTTGAAACTACAAACAAGATAGGATCCATACAGTGAACAGTTTGGTTTTGTACTTAATTAGTTTTTTTACCTTTGTGGAAAGCATGGAATTCTGTACTTTTTGCAAGTCTGCTGAGAAAGTGAGCAAGACAATACAGATTTTACAAATGAAATACTGAAGGTGCTAAAACATCTTGGAAATACATTTGCTCTATATTCATGTTTCTGCTTTACCTGCAAAGAGTGCAAAAGTATTTACTTACTATGGAAATACGAAAACAACAAAAAATATTGTCAATGGTAAAACTATTTCTGCTTTGTAAGGCTTGGATAGAATTATTTTGACATGACTTTAAGAAGTTTTGAATATTATGAATTTTCTATCTAATACTGTATACCTCGTGCTTTTTTTGTGGTTTGAAAGATTTGTATTTTGCTAGCCCAGCTTGTTCCTTGGAAAAGAAACCCGATTCCTTGGTTTGACTGGCTCTTGAATAGATTTGAACTGTTCTCCCTGCATTGCAGATTACTTTGTGAAAGACCTTTTCACATGTTGCACATTCCTATTACCTGTATTGTCACTGTGAAATGCGAAGAGAAAATCTGTATCAAAAATTTCTTTTAAAAAAGTGTAGAGTGAAAGAGAAAGAAATTAAAAAATAAAGTAGGCTCTGGTACCTTTACTGCTTATAGTGAAACATATACATGGCAGTTTTGATGGAATTCTAATGCAGATTTATTATTGGAACCTGCAGCTCCCTGTAAAATGCAGTCAAAAGAACAGATAAAGAGCAATACATAGAAAGTAAAGATGTCAGATAGTAAAATATCTCTTTCTGAAAGCCTGCCTTTTTCACAAGCCTTTTCATGAACCTCTTATGAAGTATCTAGAATAGACCAAAATAATTAGGGAAAAATGACCTTGAGGTTTATGCTGTGTTCAGAACAGTGACTTGTCCAATCACTGTAGTAAAGGGTGGCAGATTGTGATTGATGTTTTCAGAAGAACTGCAAAGTGAAGCGTATGAATGGTACCTCAGCTTTCTAACCATGTATGACAAATGTGGGCACTGTGAGAAGCTCTTTATCCCCAGATGCCGCGAAAGCACATAACGAATTTCATATGGATGAGTCTATGAGAAGACTATCTAAAGAGCTAATCTAAAATCTCATTTTCAGAGTTGATTCTGGTGTTTCAGAAGAGAACATATCCCTGAATATAGATCTTATGTCAGGGGGATTAGGGCGTCAGTGATTAATATGAATTTAATTTTTAGACATGTCGTGGGACTTCTACAGCACATATAAAACACTGAACTTGTTGAACAGCATGTCCCTTTTCAATTACAGTTTTAATGAAGAAATGACTTGTACAAGAAAAACCTCTCATGAGCTTAATGTTATAAAAAGCTTCTTCTTTCCCCCTCCTCTTTAAATTGGGTACATCTTGTTGTTCTTGACGAAACAATAACATTTTCATTATCTTGCCAGGCTGCACCATATTTTATAATGAAGCAAATCAGCTCTTGTCTTTTATACCTTTATTTGCCCCTCTGTAGCTCCACTAGCATCTCAGGAAAGGGAATTGTCTGAGTGAAGTCTAGTAACAACCCTAACTCCCATTGAGAGTCAAAAGGGTTTGAGTATCCTGTCAGCTTTTTAACTGACATTTAAGTTTAAAGGGATTTGTGTATACGACAGTTCACCCCAAAACTTTCAGAGTAAAGTTGGACCTAGTGAAAGGTTGCTGCAGCGCTAAGCTCAATGATCTCTCAAATAGCAAGAAGACAGATGCAGAACATCCGTCCACTTGCTAGCATCTCGACCAAGTACCTTGATTTACTTCCAGACGTGTGTTAAGATACTTCAACTCTATCGACTTAATAAATGTTCTCTAGTGTCTGGAACTTTTGGCTCAGACTTTCCAGAGCAGTGCTAATTTGTGGATGCTCTTTATGCAAGCTGCAGGTGCTCCTCAAAGGAAAGAGGATGGAACCCCTAGTCAAGCTTACGAGTGCTGCCAAGTAGCTTTCATCCCACTTACAGTAAACTCAATTTCTGCCACATGTTGGGTTTTTTTTTGAGCAATATTTTATCAAGATCATCGGATCCATCTTTGAACCACACCTATGAAACTTGAGTTCTAAATTAATCTGTAAATAGTTTGACTGAGAAAAGCATTGCTAAATACATTAAGCTGTTTCCCTCACCTCTTACCTTCATGTGTGTAGTGTGTAAACAGATGTGAAATGCAAAATATAAATTCCCCTTCAGTCGTTTTCCATTCATTGTATTTCCATACATAAATGCTCTTCATTCATTTCCTGAGCCCCAGTTTTCTTAGCCCGTCTGCACTTGAACACTCCGTTTTTTCAGTTAACATATAAGTGAAGATGAGGGATGTTTTTGGCTATGGGAGATTTTATCACAAGGATATGTCATAAATTTTCTCCCTGATGAATTGTCCACTGAATTCTGTAAATATAGCAAAATGAATGTTTGTGATCAATTGGTTAAATATTTTAAGCTTTATTTCTCTGTCTGAAATTTTGAACACTTATCTTCCTTCAAATCAGAATGAATATATTTGAGTGAAAAATCCCTCTTTGTGAAATATTAATGGTGAGGTCGTAGCACACAGCTATTAAAGTGATAAAGGCCAGATTCCTGTGGCCAAAAAGGTATTGAAACTTACAGTCATCACTTGATAAATAGTGCTGGTGTTTGAATGTCAATCACCAGGGAGTTATGATTCACATCTCTTTTCAATACATTTTCCACTGTTCATAATGTAAGAAACCAATGAAACCGCAGAACTGCTTTTCCACATAATGCAGAGAAATTGCTTTTGAAAATACATGCACAAAGTACATGAAAGTAGGAAGCAGAATGGCCTTTTATTTTACGGTTACGTCTCACATGTAAACGCAGAATGGATACCACATACGCAGAAATTCTTAGAAAATAATTTAAGCAAGTCCCTGATCTTCTTTTTAAATATCAGTAGTAGTTTGATTTTTATGTGATAAATAAATAAATAAATTAATAAATAAAATTATGCTTGGTTCCAAATGACAGCTTCTACTTTTCAACTATGTAAGGGCTTCTCTATATAGAGGATTTTTCTTTCTTCCCTAGAACAGAAGAACTGTTTGGATATTGAGTTTTTATGTGGGTAAAGAATGTTTTTTTTCTTCCAGAATAGTTGTGAAGCTGTGCTTTCATTCAACCCTGTGGGCTTGTTTTTCTTCCGGACTACATCACCCAGCATCTGCTCTGATCTATCCCCACAGGTGTCCCAGTGCATTGTGGGGACCATAAAATCCCACTGCAGGACTGCAAACACTTCTGTAGGCTCAAGATGACCAACTCATAAATCTCTACTGGTGCTCTCTTGTTCAGGCTCAGCTACTCATTTCTATTGGGCTCAGAATGGATTAACAATGGATTATGGGCTCACAACAAATTATGGAGTTAAAACAGCAAATGGCTCTTTAAAGTAACTTCAATACCACATATCACATGGTATTACTAAAACTTGACACAGTCTGCTCAGCTCATTCGTGAGATGAAAAATACTTTTATAAATATAATTTTTGTGGTCACTGTATCTCTTGGCTGTGTATGCAAACAGTGCCAAAGGATTTTTATTTTCTTCTTTCTCCTTCTTAAATTTTATCCAAAGCTTTGTGTGCTTCTGGGCCTGACAAGTGGAGAAACATCACTGTGTGTACGTCAGTTGTTTTTTCAGCATTCCCTGTGGTGCTGAGAAAAATTTCCATGCTGCTTTAATGCATGACATTTCTCTGTAAGGTTTCCTTGAAAGTAACCTGTAGAAAATAATTGCTCCATCTTCGGTCTGATACAACTTCTGACAATGTGTAAATGTTCAGAAAGCAATTAGTAGTCAAGCTTGGCAGGAGGGAAGGGAATAGAGCACTCTGTTGACTACATAAACAGAGTAAGTCAACTGTTTGAGTTTGCTGAAGCTTATGGAAGCATCTATTCTCACAATAGACATGCTTAGAGTTGTATTAGCTGTTAACACAGACATTCATTGTTATTCCTTCTGGTAGGAACATTAAATCAGCCTTGCAAATTGTCAGAGAAATTTATTGACCCCAGCCTGAAGACTCGGGATGGATGGTTTTTACTATGAAAATGTATTTCATATCAACATTTAATATGATGTTATCATTTAATATATTTCTATTAATTGAGTTGTTCAAAAAATGTTTTAAATATAACCACTCCATCCAAGGGCTTAATGTTGAAAAAAAATTGAAATAAAAAGTATCAGAATATATTTGCTAAAATAGCATGTTTTTAATATGATAGTTTTAAAACCAGTCTTAAGATACGTGACTTGCTTCTTCAAGTTTTGCCAGCATCATACCCTACACCTACTTTACATTCTGATCTGTCTGCAAATAAAGTGTTTCTTCCTTAATAATGATACGTATATACAAATATATATCCATAATTTTTAAAGCACTTATACACATAGTTTTCTCTTTGAAAAAGCAGCTAACCAACAAATCTTAAGGGCCATCCTGAATCAACATTGACAAAAATATAAACTGTAAAAATAAAATATACATTTTAATCAAGATTGGATGACTAATGTGTTAAATGGAAGCTATTGTCATATCAGAAACAGTATAATAATTTAGGTGCTTAGAAATAACCCAGATGAAAAGAGTTTCTGTAAAGAAAAAACAGCTAGAGTAGTGATGTTGAACTTTTCAGAATGGACAACTATCAGATGGCAAGAAATACTGGAGTCCTGGTGGGTTTCTTGGGGTTCTTTAATTAAAGACAGAAGTTCTCTAAACTCTGTAATATAATTTCAGTCACATCTTTGATTGATGTGTTTGTGAAGCAGCCTAATTATGCCCTCAATTTGGACAGCCATCACTTTTCACACACAGTCCTACACTCTATGGATTTTTTTTTATAACTTTTTTGCTTATTCTTTACATAGGCAGTCTGCAGTCTGCCTGACTGTCTTCCTGAGAAAACATAGGGCATGATTCCAATAGCTTCTGAAGCTTTTGAGCTCTAGCTCTTTTCAGAACTACATGGATCATCTGGTCATGCTATTTTATTGTTTTTCCTGACATAAGTAAGTCTGGCCTACTTCCTTTTTTTTTCCTAAAAGACATGGATATTGACAGTTTGTTGGCCAAACATGTCTTCCTACTCCCAGGCATTACATGTGTTCATTTTTCTGTTCTCTGTTTCTTTCCTACTCTCTAATCCCAAGGATATGAATCATTTGGGGTAAATGCTTTTTTTTTCAGCTCTATTCTCTGCTCTTTTGGGAATCTTTTTTTTTCCCTGGTAGAGATCACCTAAGATTTTTTTAGGTATTTCGATGCAGTGTCCTTCCCCATGAGTCCAGAGACTTGGCACACGATGATTCATTTGTGCTTTCTTCGTCTTTTTAATACACTTGAAAGTTATTTCATGTCTTCCTTTCCTCTTCCCTTCCCAGTTTATTAACTATTGGTACATTTGGTTGATATGCTTGGTTTTGGGGCAGAAGCTTACTATGTGCAACCCATTCTACTGTCCATGTATGTTAAATACTGCCCAAGGCTGCTCCACCAGTGCTAATCTTGATTTTGACTATCATACTTCCTGCTGCGCCTGTTTCATACTGAATTAATGAATGCTCCATTTGTTTCCAGAGTCGTAGCCCATTCATCTTCTGCTGCAGTGTTTTCTGCTGATCCCAGGAAAAATCTCTCTGTGCTAATCGTACTGTTATCAACCCTTTCTTCATACTGTGCACAGGCTCCTGGCACATGAAAACTCAGTCTTGATGGAGCTTCTTGCAATCTTTACTTCCAAATGCCACGCAGGCACTTATCTTTTGGAGATGGCCACAGCATAGGAACTTCATGTGGTGTTTGACATTGATTCGGACTCTGAGCTCTAGTTGCCTCGCTGTTTCAGTTCCTTTCTGTTGTCAGTTACATTCACAGTATAAGACTATTGCCTGTTCTCCTTAACCTTTCTGCTGAGAACCAGGTAGGCAGAAGACTGATGGTCTTTTTTGCTCAATAAATTGAGGATCTTATATTAATTTATAATTCTGTATCTTTCAAATAGCCCGTGAGATGTAGTCTGGGATCCTAGGGGATCCCTGAGGGCCTCTTTTTTGGAACCCTTAATATTTCAAGGTTTTAAGACTGAATTTATAACTTTAAAGACCCATCAAACTTTTCTGTTCATCAATAAACTTTCTGCTTATTGTAACAGCAAATTTTGTGCTTACAGTCATGATTGTATTCAGTTTCTAACTACATATTTATATTTCATCTATATACAGCATTATTTCATACTTTTTAATAATTGTTTGATATTTACCCTTTCTGCCTGAGCTGAATGAAAATTGTTAAAACCACCATGCTCTTCAGAACAAAATGTCATGGGTAAATAAAGCATGAGAAGCTTCTTACCTTTTTTTTTTTTTTTTCTGGTACCCCGTCCTGTCAGGTACAAAATGGACTGCTTTTTTTATTGAATATTTAAGTAGAGGCAGTCAGATTTTAATCCCTCCAGTCTTCTGCTCAAAGACAAGGAATCTGACAGAAATCTTCTTCTTCCAGTGTCTGGTATCAAGCTGTTCATCATTGTTTCTCATCAGAGCTGCTTCATGATGAACCATAAATACCCAAATGTCTTCTGCAGTTCCACTAATAGAAGTACTTTCACAAGTCTGGTTCTGCCTTAGCATACAGGGAACAACTTGTCACCCATGTCCTCTCCTAAGCAAATTGCTGGTGACCCCAAGGTGTCCCACCTGAGAAGTCATTATGTCAATTCCTTTAACAGGATTTCAGTCCTTCAGTCTTTTGCCTTCCTTAGTCCTTACAGGTGAGTTAACATTGTGTTTGCTTATTTAGTGATAGGCCTTTGAGGATCTCTTTTCTTCTTGGATCACCTCCATGCTCCAAATCTGGGAGTTAGCTGCCTCTCTCACAGCTGTTGCCATTGCTTACTAGCGTTTATGTTCACATTCTCTTCCCTCTTTTTTATTTCAAGTTAAGGCAAGTTCATTAATCCAAGCCTTGTCAGCCACTTACCTGCTAGTCCTACCAGCTTGCTTAAACATTTCCTTTCTTGTCAATAAAGAACAATGTATCTCATTGTGTATTTTTTACCTGTAAACTGACTCTAATCCTGCAAGTTGCAGCATGCTGGTACATCGAGTCATCCCTAAGAAGCCCATCTGATTCCAGTGGGGTTTATGTCTCACAAACATAAGTATCAGCTTTCACGGAGCTTTGTGAAGACTAGTGCTGTACACACTTAGCTAAGATGACATTATCCCTCACATCACATTGAACTAAGAAGTGGGATTTTACTTATAGCTCAAACTGAGAATTCTTTTTTTTTCTTTTCTTCACTTAGTTTGGCTAAAAATACGTGCTACAAGAATAGTTTTTTATGTGCACTACATGCATATCTGGGTAGAGGTATTTACTCAGAATCTGTGGAGAAAGGAAAAGCAGGAAGATGACTGATTTCACCCTTCACACTCCCTTTGTCTGAGCTGACAGCTGTCAAGCTCTTTCATAAGGCAGGAACACTTTTAAAAAAATTGATATTTAAGCAGAAGCTCCCCCTGATGAAACGATGTCTCTGCTTGCACACACTTGTTCTGTCATTCAGTGCATGCACACTGTACTAAAGTATCCAAAGTTAGACAAATCCATCAGCCTAAAACAAGTGTGATGAGACAAAAGGTCTAGCCTAGTGCAGAAGCCTCAGCTCCTACAAACAAAAGCACAATAAGGACAGCGAAGATACAGAGAATTAGCATAGATTCCCTGTGCCTGTGCTAAATTTGCTTGTAAGTGTTGTATTAAACATTTAAAAGCACACTTTCAAAAATGAATGGGGCTTTCACTGTTAAATTCTCAGTGACACTAATGGGCATCAGATGACTCATTTACCACACACAGCTTTGAACATCCATCTTGTTCTGTGCTGTGTAGTTTCTTGTGCCACTGTCATCGTTATAACATCTCAGCATCTTCCAGTAGTGTTTTAAGCTCTGTGAGTCGTATTTTCCATGAGTGACTTGTTACTTATGCTCTTATTTGTTTCTTTACAATTTAAGGTTTTTAATTGAGTTTTACTTGCCCGTCAAGTAAAGGGCTGAACATAAGAAGTGTGTAATTTTCTAAACTCTCTATCTGGTAGTTCTGGTCAACAACTCCTTTTGCTGCTCTTGAGAGGTCAATAAACCCAAGGATCCCTGCCTGGTGACAAGGTTTCATATTGCCATATATGGGGCTTTACGCCTTGCCACCACCCTCATATGTGATTTCATATGAGAGCTCCATCATAGGTCATCTCAATTTGACATTTCCGTTACTTAATTGGAGGGTTTATTGCATATAAACTATTTCTCCTACAAAAAAAAAATAAAGTCGACTCAGGTATGTGATTGTTAATCATTGGTCAGACATATACTATTTCCTTTTCACTGAAATTTATAAAAACTCATGTCTTGTGGCTGTTATGAATAGACAATGTGTTAAAAGTGTTAAATGTGTTAAATGTATTTTATCTTAAAATCAACAAGATTTTTCGAATCAGCTTTCCCCCCTGTTTAGCCAATTAAAGCACTAAGAGGAAAATAGATCTTTAAAAGATTTCCCAAAAGAATTTTTTAAAAAGAAAATGTAGGGGCTTGGTGTTTGGTTTGCTTGGGATTTTTTTTTTGTTTTTGAGTGACAGCTCGGAACTCCTCAAAAAGCGTAAGCAGGTCTTCCTCTACTGCCATGAAGTTATGTTTAAATCCCAATATACAGGTAGTATTAGATGAGTTAAGGTTCTGTCAACTGGCTTGGACTGACAGTCTTAGCAGCAGAAAGCAAAATAACGAAATGGTGTCAAGAGACATAAGTAAGAGGAAATGTCCTGTCATCTGAGAAACAGAGGACTTTATAACAGCTATGAAAACTCTAGCTACTACACAGTAAGTGGTAGTAGACAGAAACACCTTCAGTGTTGAAATTGTGAATTTACATACATAAGGCAGCTGGAGTTCTAGTAACTAAATTTTTGTAGTACCTGTACATTTTAAAAATTTTAGCCATCATTTGTCTGATACACATGAACAATTTTTATGGCACAAACACTGTTACCATGGCATCGAGTGAGGTCTAAAACTATTAATAAGATTTTAATATTTCATTAACTGAGTTGTTCAATGAAATGCTTCTTTGCTGCGGAGGAGTTTATTTGTAGAACTGCATCATCCTTTAAAGTAAAACTAAAAAGGTACATAACAAGCTTGCATCCATACTTTGCTTAGTTTATGAAAAGTCTAAATATTTACTTTACCTTACTGCAGTGGGAGAAAAGGAAGAAACAAGTAGCTAATGTTGATAATACAGTAAGAAAACAGAAGAGTTGTGTGTATTTCAGATGAAACGTTTTGCAAATTTGAAGACAGAAGTTTTTCCCAGTCCCTGACCTGGCACCAGTTCCTGGACCCTTTT
>WKFP01014252.1:692544-750822 GCA_011057875.1 Pterocles orientalis
CCCCCCCCCCCCCCCCCCCCAACACAACAGAATCAGCAACAATAAAAGCCTGAGCTCTCAACACCTTCAAAAACATGTTAATGAAAAAATATACCCCTGGAAATCCAGCCCGGTGTTTCAAGATGTGGATTTTAAGCATTTTTGAAACTGCAGAGGGAAACAGATTTTTTTCAACAAAGTCACTATGTTTTGGTTGCTTATACGTCTCCATTCAGAACTAGGGGAGCAAAGCTGAAGAACAGGGTAAATTACTTCCAACAAAAGTGTCTGCTTATGTGCATCAGACAGACCAAAAGGATATTTTCTCTCTCTTTATTCAGGGTATGTAAATTGTGCTTTAGAAGCAAAGATTTGTCTGCATAATGGGATGGAAAAGAATCCAGAACTTTTAAACCCAGGGAGCCTTTGAAAGCAATTTTAAAAATTGGTTTTTCCTACAGGGTTCTGCTGAGCTTAATGAACCTAGTGGGTTTGGCAGACAGTCCTGCTGGCTTCTGCAGCCTGTGGGAAGTGTGGGTACTCTGGAGCTCATCCATCTCCGTGTCGCATCTCAAAGTAGCAGCTCTACCAGATGTGCTAATGGAACAGCTCTGCCAGCCTGGTTGATAAGCGCTTACATTTTAAAATTTCTTGCCTGCTAAATTGCCCCTGTACACTTAAAGCTACACACACACACTAACAAGCAAGTCACCTACAAGCCTAGCAAGCATAATAGTGCTCAAATGAAGGCTTCTCAAGCCATTTGCACATCCCTTGCAAATCCCAGTTCAAAGCAAACATTTCATTAAATCTATATAGAAAATATTTCCTCCTCAGAAAGAACATTCTGTAATTATTTCTAACAGCATCACTACTTTTGTTGTTTAAATTCACAGGCTGCTATGTAGCAAGTTGAATGGCTAAGAAGCAGGCTTACCGTTACTGCATGAAAGTGGAACACAGAAAAGTAAAAAGAAAATTTAAAAAAGAATTGAGCAATTTATTTAGGTGTGTTAATCACATTAGAAATCACTGATAACCTTACTCTTTAATCACTGTAAGATTTTAAAGTCTCACCAAAACTAAGCAAGATTAAATTGAAGTACACCATGAATCATTTTTACTTTTATAAGAAAAGAGGCCACTGACTGTAAAGTTCATGTCGTAGGCCATCTTAATATTATCTAAGACACATTTATGAAGGCAAGAAGGTACAGTCATCTGCCTCAGAGCTGAATGTAGGAAGTACAGAATAATTCATTTGTAGAAAATACTGTGTCACTGGTGCAAATCCATTTGATCTCCATCTGTAAGCTCTGCCAGTCTGCTTGTCCTTTCAAGTTCCGTTGCTGCTAACTTGCCCTTTAATTACACTTCTCTAGGGTTTGGAGAAAGAACTGTGTGTGAGCTTGATCTGTCTCCAGTGGAATCAATAGCAATATTTTCACTGATTTCAGTGAAGAATAATCAAGATTTATGTTTGTTATGTTATGTTATGTTATGTTATGTTATGTTATGTTATGTTATGTTATGTTATTATGTTATGTTATGTTAAAAAATCTAATCAGGAAATTTATAGAAGCATCTGTACACTGTGAAAAGTCACATATGTACAGGGATGGTCCAGCAATATGCCACTAGTAACTTACACTCCAGCCCAAAACTGGGGAGACCTTCTTTCTCTTTGACTTTTTCCCCTGATTGTGAGGGTGTTTTAAAGCAGGTTTGTTCTTGGTATCGTGAGATTCAAATTTGGAAAAACACAGCTATGCAGGGGGCAATACTGATGTCTAAACTTGTGGCACCTGTTAATTTACATTACCATCCCTGAGTTTTCTTAACATTGCCTTATTGCATGTTTCCACATTAATACTTGACAAACACAGAAAGGAAACCCAATTTGCGTTTCCAATGGCTGGACTTCATAAGCATGCAAACATACTTGATCTATTTCAATATAGTATTTTCACAGTCTCACTTCTGTAGGAACACCTAATATGTCACTGCAAATTAGAGACTAAAGTTACTGGAGGGACATTCAGCGCAACCCAACGTTTGAGAACACAGGGTGCTTTTAACCTCTTTCATAAACCTTTTCTGTAACTCCCATTTTGGGTTCCAACCTATACATTTTTTAGTTTAATGTCATTTCACTGGACTATGAACCAAAGACACTGTAGAGCTTGGAGACCTTTGAATAATGGGGAAGAGGTGAAGTGAAAAATTGGATTCCTTCAAGCTTCACGGCCCAAGTTCTCAACCTAAATCTAAGCAGCCATCTTTATTCTCTCACCAAACCTCTCTTCTTTCTATCCCTTGCCACTGGTTGTCAGACCACTTTGGATAGGCATGGAATTTTTTCTGTTTCAAACCCCAACAAATTGCAGGCTTTATATCTTTTGAAGAGTGAAAATGAAGCATTTTGATCTCACAGGCAAAGAGCTTTAGTGGTGTGTTAACCTTGGCTGGATGACAGGTACCCACAAGGCCCCTCTACCACTCCCCCCTTCAGCAAAATAAAGGGGGAGAAAAAGATGAAAAACTCATAGGTCAAGATAAAAGCAGTTTAATTAAAGCAAAAGCCAAGGCCATGCACAGCAACAAAAGGCAAACAAAGATGTTATTCTCTACTTCCTCTCAGTAAGTGATGTCCGGCCACTTCCCAGGAAAGCAGAGCTTCTGTATGTGCAGCAGCTCCTCCTGGAGACAAACACAGTAACAAATGTCCCCCTCCTCCTCCCTGCTCTTGGCTTTTATGGCTGAGCTGATGTCACATGGTATGGAACAGCCAATCCGGGTCAGCTGTCCTGGCTCCGCCCCCTCCCCAGATGTGTTATAAACACCCTGCTGGCTGCCAGGGTAACACTCAGCACTAGGAGGGTGCTATGAGGGTGTTAGCTCCATCTCAGTCAGACCCAGTATAGCTTAAAAGTTACATGGCTTGAGCAGCAGCAAGGCAGTTCAGCAAGATAGAAATGTCTGACTTTTTATTTTAAGCATAATGTATAACACTGAAGCATCTAGTCTAGGAGGAACAGGATTCGGTGCCTTTTTTTGCTTATTTTTAGTGATTTACTGGTATTTTAAGTATGTTCACAAATCAAATCTGTGGGAAAATATACTGATATTCATTGTTCTGACTGACTGAGGGGAATTCAGGCCCTATTGATTGTGCTGCCGCCATTGCTAACTAACTTTTGGATTTGGGTGTATGTGGGGATATGATCTGCATGGAGAGGAGTTACTGATGGCAAAAGTATTTATCAGAATATTCTGCCAGAGGTAAGTTTTCACAGATAAATGAGCTGCATAAAATCTTTGCTGTTCTACTCCTCCTAAAAATCTATTGAGTTGTGAAAGAAATTTCAGGTGCCTGATCTGAACACGGCTGAAGAACCAAACTTGGGGAAAGGCTTTTCATTTGTTCTCATTCACTAGGCTTCAAACAACACTTTAGCTTCTGTTTTTTCATAAACTTTTCCCCATTGTTGCAAGTTTTTCAAAATATGCTAGATTAGTTCAAGTCTCCTTAAGGTATTTTTATGATGTCATCTTGGTGATTTTAACCAAAGTTATCTGAGGAGGAAGTGCTATCTTTAAGTACACCAGGGAAATATTCCAGATATTTCAGAAAGTATAAAAATACTTCCTTCTACCTGAAAAGCATGACAAATCTGTAGCTCTTTCCTAGAAAAACTGTCTCTGGAGGGATTTAGGAGGCACCAAGCACCTTGGACCCTCTGCGAGGTTGCAGTAAAATGTGTTTAGAGGTTGATTACAGGTTGGTCTCTGCCATTTCAGTATCCCTGACCCAAATCCACTGGATGCCTTGTGATAGCACATGAAAGAGTTTGTTTTACCTGGTTGGCTCCAATGACTTATAGGTTGCTGTGCAGTTTTCTTTTTAAGATAGAAGGCCCAGACAAAGGGCTTTCAACTTTGGGGATTTCATGTCATTGCATGAATTTAAGGCCTTAAATTGCTGTAAACTACTCTGTTAAGAGTAGATTGAATGTTCCCTTCCACTATATACTCATACTGGTGACTATAGGCTCACTAAAAAGACAGATATTTTCTGTGCCAGTGATTAAAACAGAAATAAATTTCTTATAGCAAAATTTATTTTAGATCATTAGCTGGTAAAACCCTAACATACTTCCAAAACAAAAGGCAGGTGAAATACAAAATTAGCCACACAAACAGTAGGAGCCTTATTAGCAATAGGAAATGCTATTTAGAGATGCTGAGTGTGCTCCACATCTCTGAAACCAGACTCTGGATTCATTTTGCGGACTGTTGAATCAAAATACAAGTTCTGGCAGACAGCTCTAAGAGGCAGAATGAGCAAATTGTTACTGCAGTGCAGCTTTTAAACTGGGAGAATAAATCTTAAATTTGTCCTTTTGAATGAAAAATAAATATCTTACAAGATTTTCTGGATCTGAGAAGAGATAAAGTTCTAATGAGGAAGCTTGCAGGAGCTGGCAAAGGCAACTTTGCAACTTTTGCAAAATGTTTGAATGTACATCAGACCAGACTATGGCAAGGTGGTTTTGTCAAGCCTTTGTTTTGGGGCAGCAGATACAAAGTAAAAGAACGAAAAAGAATTCAAAACTAGCAAGTTTCGTCCTGCTATCTCATATCTTACCACATTAGCTTGTATTTTATGTGATGTGACTTGATGTACGTTAGCATAATTCAGCAAATCATGATGTAAACCAACGTGGCATGGTGGAAATCTGGAAAGAAAAAGAGATACTAGAACTGTTCTGCCTGGGGGGATAATGGATTACATCCTTCTTCCTTTTAAACCACTTACTACATTGCTAACTTTTCAAATCACTGCAGAATTACAGCATACTGATAGAGTAATGGTAATCACAAAAAACTCAGCAGGACATCATCCTCAACACAAGAAGAGCAACAAATGTAAAAGAGAGCCACAATAGTTCTGTATCAATTTCACAATGCAACTTTGCACAAATACAATCACATGAATGTTCCTGACATTACTGTTATGGATCAAAAGAAACGTAACTGTAGCAAAGAAGCTCTGAAACAAATGCATTGGTCCCAGGAAAATGGCAGCATGTTGTAACTGATTAGCTACAGGTATTTGATAAAGTTGGGGGCTCTAAGCGTGAAAACTTATAAAACAGTGTAGAGATAAGATCTCAGTCAATGTCAAATAATAAAAAATAACAGTCTGGTAGGAGTGAAATATATATCATAGACAAAATATTTATGAGATGACATTTAGAAATGTAATTTTTCCACTTTCTGTTTTAGATCACCTCCGTATTTTAGAAGATGTGATCTAAAAAATAGCAAGATAAAGCAGATTCTTCCTCCCTTCCACTGGGTTTGAATAAGGCTTTAACCAAACAACAAAAGCCTTAACTTTAGCCTTAGACAAAACCAAGTGAAACTAGGAATCTTTCCATTGATTTCAGAGGACATTGGATTGGATCCACAGTAAATTGTCTGTTTACAGAATCCTTCACTGTAACAAACTGAACAGGTTTGAGGTTTTTTTTCTTCGCATTATTTAAATGAGGCTTCAATCTGTTTCTGTGACTTGCGCATCTTTTTAAATTTTTTATTTCTGTGAATACACATCTTTTTTAATTTACTCTGTTTCATTTATATGTAAAATACAAAAGCTTTTCTCCTGTCTTTTGGCAATCACTATTTTTTCCACTCAAAAAACATTGTATTTATTCTGTAAGAAACTATTCACTCATGTGAAAAAAATTCTAGCTCTTCCAATTTTCATTTAATTTGCTTTGGTGTCTTGGAGTGACTCAGAGATTCAATTTCTACAAATACATAATTTTTAGCTTTACTGCTTGAGTTGTAAGTAACATGGGAAGAAAAGAGCACAGCAAAATAACAAGGTACATGAAAAGTATTATTTTGTTGCCAAAATTAAGATCTGATAAAATAAAGCTTTGTAATGTAGTTTTCCTTAGTGAATCCAGGTACAGATATACAATAGGGGTAAGTCGTTAGTGGTATTTTTTTGTTATCACACTATGAAGCATTAAAGATCATTCTAATCTCGAAAAGCATACTTGTTAATTTGTCCTGTTTTCCCATTTTTCATTGAGAAAGTGAAAATGAATGTTACACAGATTGCTCTGCAATTGCACTGCAATTCTGTGCAGTTGACACCTGTATATCACTTGCTCTTAGCTCTCTTGAGATATTTCAGTACTGGACAGAAAATTAGAGTTAGTTTTGAAGTAATCTTTAGAGATCTACCCACTTCCAAACAGTAAACTTACCACCACCTCCCTGTTATATTTCACTATGACTGAGAAAGCTCTGTTCACCCGTGCATGGGCTCTGGCTTGCATGCTACTCACTTTCTAGCTATTCATTAAAAATTGTCACTATTCATAGCAAATTAGGACATCAGAAAGTCCCCATTCCTGTTTTTCTGTGGACAATTTTCCTTTTTGGCTGTCTGAAAGTATCAAAGACCAGTAGGAGATGCAAACAGCCCATAGCTAATTAATAAGACACAATTAACAGAGATAAGACCCATCAGAGGGTGACCCATAACACCAATTTTGTGCATATTTTTAGGTTAAGAACAGTTATCCTTCAAATGTTTGCCTTGTTTTTTTTCCCACCCTTCCCCCTCCCTTCTTGGCTGCACAAGTGCTCAAAAAAATTAACTCAAGTTAGCTAAATTTAAGTGGGATAAATTCCTCCCTAAATGTCAGTGGAGAAATACCATTGAGGACCACTGAAAGGTAGGACTGAATTGTGTCCTTATTTGACTTTAATGGACCTTCACAAACTGTGAATTATAATATTGTGGCTTCTAATATAATGAGTTGTATCTCTGCAGACATTATGATGTCCTTTTTCAAAACTCAACTGACAAGTATTCCTTTGAAAACTGTTTTTGAAGTAAAGATGTGATATTTTCTTTTTATATAATTTGCAAATGATTTTCTGAAGCTGTTAGGTCCAGACCATTTTCTGTTTTTCCCAAAAGGAAAATATATATTAGAATAGAAATATCAAATCTAGAACAATGAACACACCATGTTTTCTGAAGAGGCAGAAGTACTGAAAGTCAGAAAGCTGGATTTTTAAAGCCATGTTGCCACTAATGACCAATGAAAAATGGGGGAAAAAAGAGTATTGAGAAAGAAGGAGTACTGGGAAAGAGGCAAAGAAAGGGAGATTTTATTCTATCTCTGCACATGTAGCCATGAAGTCCTAACAACATTGCAGTGGGAACTGAGACTATGACTTGGCTGTGACATGAGTGGACCAAACAAAGTAAAAACCAAAAAACAAATGTTCAAACTGCAGTTACAACATAAATGTAACAAATGGACAGGAGAATAACAGATGTTCCAGGATTTGTCTCACTTTGCCTGTGTGATGACTATATACCCTACTCAAATCAAATTATCTATGTCTACATTAGTCTTTTACCATCCTGCAACCTGCACTTTGTACCTTTGTTAGCCTTTATGGCAGGAATATGCTTTTATTTTCTTTCTTTCCTAAATGGCTGTTCTTCTGCGGTTGCTGAAGTTCTCTAGGGCTTCTGTTCGGTTCTCTCTGCAACGCTGTTGGTGGTCTGTGCAGCAAATTTTTTTTTCCTGTCTTCCTACTGTAGAGGTGCATCTTTAATAAGCCTGTTAGATGTTCATTTCAAACAGCGCTCACTTCTAATGTGTTCATTTACTGCTTCTGACTTTTTAGGGGCTTTCTGTTTCCTTTTTCTTTCTCAAGGTCTATCTCTTCAAAACAAAACTTCCTGTTCTTTTTCAGGTTGCTTCTTTGAGGGATGTGGTCAAGGCAGAGAAAGGAAACAGTGAGACATTTGCAACATTGTGGTGTCCAGTGGCAAACAGAAAAGCTTTGGTTTTTCTCTTTTCAGCACAAGTTCTCTGATGCCTGAGGAGATCTGCAGCCAAGGAAAGAACTGTAGCAGGGAACATTTTGTACCTTACTCTGTTTCTCTCCAACAAGCAAAACAGCAAGGGCTCCAGAAACTACTCCTTGGTGTTCTGAATAGAATGCTGATGATATTAGCTCTTTCTATCTGTCTTTATCAGTCTTTTATTCCCAAAGCACAAACAAAAAAGTTTCGTGGTGTTTCTGTTAACTGGCGAACTTTTTGTCAGTAGAACAAGACAGATGATGTGAATGGGAAATCAGATTTGAGGCTACGGTCTTTCATTTCTGACATTTTGCAAGGAAAAAAGGTCCCTTTGGCTAAATTTTTACGGCTTCATGTATGACATCTTGTCATTAAGTTTGACTTGATATTGGGTGCTATTTCTACCAGGAAAAAAAGGAGAGAAATGTGTCAGGAAAGTATATATGGGAGCAGATCTCTCTTCTAAGGGATGCTTAAAAGCTGTCTTGTCAATGCTGAAGACTGAAACCCACAGAATCACAACAGACGATAGAGATTACTATCATTTTTTTTAAATAATCATTTCACCAAATACTGTTGGAAGCTTTTTTTTTTCTAACTACATTTTCCAGGTAAAACACTCTATCAATGAAGATCAACAGAAGACTAAAAGTAGTAAAAAATACTGCAACATAAAAAGACATCTGTTCTTCAAATGAGATGCGTTTTTTGGTGCTAAGAAACACAAATTTGATTGAAAAGGCCTGATAAATGAGTTTTGGTGAACTAGGACTAAACAATTGAGGTAAAAAGAAAAAGTGTGACCTCTTAAAGAATTGCTAAGGATTAACTGGACCAGATTTTACAGCTCCCCTTTGATCATAAAGACCAAAGAAACAGAAAAGATTTTTCTGTCCTTATTATATTGATCCCTAAGCCTGTCTGGCTAAGATAGGTGGGCTCAGTCACCCTAAAAATAACCTAAATACAACAGAAAGCTGGGAACATGTTTTGAAAATGTTCACCTGCACAGTAAATTGAGATTTTTTTTTTTCCCTGTACCAATGACTAGGCAAATATAGAGATTTTTCATAGCCTAAGCAAGCATAGGAATAAGATTTTGGTGTGCTGAACACGATTTCAGCTTTACCTCAAAGAATGACACAGTTCAATATACGTTTACAAAAAAAACTGTTTGGCATTTCCTCAGCGTCTGTGTCTTGGGAACTTCTACTTGTCAACTTGTACTTGTGAAAGACCAAGAGTCAGTCTAATCTTTCGGAACTGAGACAGCCAGAATTGTTTTTTTGTATAGTAGCCCTGTGGTCAATATACTCACTGAGACTGTGGGACATTCACATTCGGTTCCTTCATTCTCCTGGAGAGATCTGAAACCCTGGGAAAAACCATTTACTTGACTGTTTTAGCCATCAGGCTAGATAGAAGGTGCACTGGGATGGGTAGATGGATGACGCTTGTGGCATGTTTTCGTTCTTGCCTGGAGTAATGATACACATCATTTACATGTATGGCTAATGTATTTTCATTGGGAGCAAAATGATTAATGGAATTCAGTCATTGGAGGTTTAAGCTTGTTCCTGAGGAATTTTGTTTATTCTTCCCTGCATTTGATGTACTCCGTGCTTGTGGCTTATTTTGAGAATAAAGATGGGCAACTACGGGGAAAAAAAAAAAGTAAATAAAAGTAATTTCTTCTGTCTCGTTCATCTATCCTATTTTTCTATGATTATCAAAAAAACAAATCATTTATGTATATACTCAGGTTCTGCAACGTGCACAATAGCATACTGATATTTGTAGTTATCCTTTGATGTTATTTGGCATATTATGGAAACAATGAGAAGTTACGGTTTAAATATCACAGTAAGGCCTTCAGGCCTTAAAACTATACATAGCTGAAGAAGACTGCATGTTTGTATATAGACATCAAGCCTGTTCAACCTCCGAGCATTGCCATAACAAGTTTAATACATCACTTTCAATTTTATTTTTAATTTTTTATATATATATTATTCAGGGACATTCGGTAATCAAGGTAAGTCCTTGGAGTAGAGGCATGGGGAAAGGTATCAGGCAGAAACAGTACCAATGCACAGATGGCTGTGTCACTTGGCCTTCAGCTTTAAACCTAATAGGCCACCTGAGGCAAGATGACACACATCCTGTCATATCACATGGCTTAATTGCAAAAAGCATTATCACAGAGAAGCATGGATTTTTGTTAAGAAACAGTGATTATGCTGAGAATAGCAATTTCCAAGGTCATGACCAGTGCTATTCAGATGAGGAGCTGGGTGTGGCTACTTACTAAGTCAGAGACCAAGGATTGCCCTTTGTTTGGTGAGTTGTTTTATAAAGGGAGTTTATGGTAATAAAATGCGTGGTGAGTATATATAAATTGAGTCCCTCACCAAGACTCAGGTGTCAGCCACTGTAAATTTAGATTTATGTTCCTTTTAACTGACTGTTAGCATAAACACTTCATTTCACCAGATTCAGAAATCTTCTGGCAACAGTACCTATATACCTTATAATTTTCCTTTCAACATACAGCTGAGAATAAAACTATATTATGAGCAAAAGACATAAATGCAGAATTCTTTTGATCTTTAGAAGAAATAATTTTTACTACTGAAGTATGAACAACATGTATTATTTTTGTCAATCTCTAAACAATCAACATATACATTGATTTCTGTTAAATGTTATTGGAAATATACAAGAAAAAGCCACTGCTCTGTAGCATGGGTATGGGCCTTCTGTCTGCAGTGTTTGATTTTGAATGTGACAGTTGGAAATAAAAGCTAGTAGTCGTTGAAAATTGTGTTTAGTTTAAATTATTCCTAATGTGAAATTGATTTTTTTTGTAGAAAATTCAACCAAGCTACAAACAGTGTACTCTAAACATAACTCTTAACA
Organism: Pterocles orientalis; assembly: GCA_011057875.1. Taxonomy (NCBI): domain Eukaryota; kingdom Metazoa; phylum Chordata; class Aves; order Pterocliformes; family Pteroclidae; genus Pterocles; species Pterocles orientalis. The sequence goes on from WKFP01014252.1 coordinate 703,355, forward strand.
GATATAACAAGCAAAATATTTTTTTGTTGGAATTTGTTATTGTAAGTTTGTTTGTTTTGTTTGGGGTTTTTTTTACTGAAATGGTGCCTATGAAGACTGTTCCATTATCTTTTATACTGAGAAATCAGGAGTGCTATTTTCTTGTACCCAATCTATGTAACCAATCACTTCATCTATCTACACTCTTTTACAAATGAGCTGTTACTGGAATAGCTTTCTGCATTTGATGCTGCAGAGGTGCCCTTCACTGCTGCAGATGCTGCTGCTCTTTGGAGAATACTTAGATATTTGTGAATATCTAAAGCTGTGATTCTCGTATATATTCCAGTCAAGCTCTGAACATACTTACATAGCCTAAACTGAAATGGGAATGTGCCCTTCCTAACTTAAAAATTTCTGACAGAAGCCCTAAATTTTTGGAAAACCAGTTCTAGTACTTCACTGGGAATTCACCACTTGGGAGACTTGAGAATTATTTAGCAAAAGTCTCTGAAGCTTCAGAAGGTGTTATAAAAAGAGAGTAATGATTTAATAAGACATTAGTAGATCAATAAGGATCCCAGTGTATCTGAGTTGTCTTTTACTTTAGCTAAGGAACAACTTGAACCAATATGTGAACATATCTAGGTTCTGTCTAAAAACTATCCAGATGCTGCTTTTCCTTTGATATAGACTGCAGGATAATTTTCAAAAAACATTTACTAAATAGAGAAAATACCCACAGATTAAGTATAAATGTCTCTTTGATTTGATACCCTGAAACCTAAGTTAAAGTCCTTTTGTGTACAAGTTGGCTCAATTTTACAAAGATTCCCTGAATGCAAATATGAAAGTATACTGATTTTCACAACTGAGCTTACTGCCATATCCACCAGGGGTGCAACATCAGTCTAATAATACTTTTTTTTTTGACATTCAGACATTAGAAACATGCGGGTCATATACATCTGGGAGAACATTTCTGGAATAAGTGATAAAAATTGCTGTTGAAAATAACCTGCAGTGTAAACCTCCCCACCTTTGTCCTTTCAGTAACATCATATTCCTGCATCTGCTTCAACAGGAAAAAGTACATTAACCCCGTCACGACTCTGGTAAGATTCCCAGAGACACAGAGAGAAATAGCACATGTAAATAAAGCTATGCTAAAGGTAGGCAGAAAAAGTTTGCCTGCTCATAATATAAGGTCTTTATACTACAGAGCTGTCCCGTCCCACTCTGTGGATGAGGGCAGTTTATTTTGGACGTCTGCATGGTTACCCAGAACACCCAGAACAATGCTTTGAGATATTTAATTAAACAATAATTTTATTAAAAAATGGAAAATATAAAAAGTATAATGTAGCACAACTACAAAGGATAAATGACTTGACAAAGAAAAGTTATAACAATACCATCACCCACTGACAGCAATAAATTCTACAACAATGTGACAACTACTAATGATATGCCAGAAAAAATAGTTAGAGACAGGGGGACAGAGAGAGAGAAAGAGAGAAAAGGAAACTCAAAAAAAAAGGTAAATGGGAAAGAGAGGAGAGAGAGAAAAAGGATTCCAGGATGATATCACCTTCCTTGGACCCAGCGGTGGTCTCTGCTTGAAGTTATCATCCTCAGACAGTGGCGCGCAGCTTCCTGTTTTTTCTTCACCTTTTATAAACAAAAGTTCTCAGGTTTCTGCCTAACTTTCTTCAGTTAACATGAGAAGCAAAGGAGGTGTCTCCTTAATTTACATCGGAAGAACCTTCTTTTTGCTCATGCATAAGGGGTGGAAGGGCAACATCAACCCTTTCAACCAGTTGGGTCGGTGATCATGCAGACCCTGTACTAGATTAAATTTGGATGAACTTTTCTTGTTAGTACCTCAGAGGTGAGGGAGGTGACCTTGTTAACAATGGAGTGGGGCAAGGTTTGCTTCTTGGTTATAAGGGAGGTGATCTCTCTAGCAAGGGAGTGTGCCCATAAATCCTTTGGTACATTCCGCACTTCCTCTTATCAGCAAGGAGCAGGAATAGGGGTCCCTTGGCAGACAATTTCAGTCTTTTACAACTGAAATGTTTGAGGCAAACCATTTGTTTACAAGGCCTTCGGCAAACAATCGCCTTTCGTCCCTTATCAGAGACTTTGAACAAACCACTTTCTCTTTTCATCCCTTACAAGAGCATTCTAGCAAAATAAAATGGTAAAATGCTGTCCCCACTGAAACAATGCCTTTTGACTGGTGGTTCAGGACTTGTCCAGTGAATCTGGGATCAGCTGGTGCAAAAGGCTGCTTCATGTTAGGGAAATAACTGATACCAGTCTGTTTTAGGCCAATGTTACACTGATGATACTGTGTGCCATTTTAGAAGTTCTTATTCACAGTTGAATATCATGTTATCCTCTGATTCCAGTGATATGTTCACTGTGTTCCATTTAAGTAGAAAAAGATCATATAATTTTTTTTCTCCAAAACAAAGAAAGATAGCAATGGCTATGTCTTGTTAAAAATGTTTTTGTGACCATACAACAGCATTAGCTCCTCAGACAAAGAAAGTTGAGTGATACACCAAACTGACAAGAGCTGATTTGTCTGACTGCCTAAGTAACACTTACCCATTGTGCCTAGATTTTCCACCTGTTTAACCCAGAAAAAAATATAGATTTCTGTCACTGAACTCTGATTCCTTCCCTCATGCCCTCAGCGGCCAAGTAGTTTGAATGTCAAAATGAGGAAAAAACCCAAAAAAACAACCAAACAAAAAAGAATCTTGTTTGTTTGTAGTCAGAGCATTGTAGATTAATATTATAGATGCTTAAGCATATAAAATAAAGTAAATCCAACTGGAAAAGTGAAATCTAAACAAGATTGTTGAATATCTGTTTGACTTCATTAAAACTGACAGGTCACGTTCATCCTTACAGGCAATCTGTTATGTTCACTGATACTATTTCAGGAGTCTGGCATTCTCCTCTGAAAATATTATTTTTACATATATAATAATTCTCACAAATACGAGTAACCATTATCACAGTAAATAGTGAACAAAAAATATGAAAATAGGTAAAATATTGTTCAATTTAATTCTTTTACTTCCTAAAAGAATCTGATTCACTTGAAGCTCTTCCAATGTTATAACATCTGACCAGTGCATGACAAAGCCATTCATAAGTATGAGTATGTTAAAAATTATACAGGTCCAGCAGCCCCTCTCCTTTGCATCAGAAGTGTGAGAGAGAAGGTAGAAAACCTAGAGAGCCTCTGAGTGTGACACATCAGCTGTCTGACCCCGAGAGGGCTAACCTAGAGTCGGGGAGCAGCAGGGTGGCTAGTGCAGGGTTTGGGGAGCTAGGATCATTTCTGGCAGGGCAGTGTCCTCACTCACATGGTATGCAGCCCCAAGGTACCCCAGCAAGAAGACCAGAGCAGGTCTGGTTGTGCCAGGGTCAGGAACAGCCTAGATCTCCAGGCAGGTCCAGGGCCAGGTCAGCAAGGGGAAGTCAGGCTTGGAGCAAAGGCAAGGACCTCAGCAGCTCCCAAGACAGGTGGGGAGGCCCCGGAAGAGCTTCTGACAGCTCCTTCTCACAATGTAGCTGTTTCCACAGCAGCCTGATCCAGGGTCGCAGCTGCACTGTAACAGAGCTGATCTTGCACACCAGCTGCCAGCCTCCAGGAAGGTGGCAAGGCTTCAGAGCCTGCTGGTGACCTCAAGACCTGGGCACAGCCTGGCACAGTACAAGAGACACATGGACATATTGGAGAGAGTCCAATGAAGAGCCACAAAGATGAAGGGACTGGAGTAACTTTCCTATTAGCAAAGGCTGAGACACATGGGACTGTTTAACCTAGAGAACAGAAGGCTCCAGGAGGATCTTATCGTTAAATAATGAGATTAGAAGTAATATATATGCAAATAGATATAGTAGATTATATATAGTATATGTATAATAGTAAGCATAGAAATACCTGAAGGGAGGATGCAAAGAGGATGAAACTAGGGTCTTCTCAGTGGCACCCAGTGACAGGATGAGAGGTGGTGGGCACAGACTAAACACAGGGGCTCCCCTCTGAACATCGGAAAACACTTTTTTTACTGTAAGAGTGATGGAGCACTGCTACAGGTTGCCCAGAGAAGCTGTGGAGATATTAAAAAAACATCTGGACATGGTCTTGGGCTCTAGATGGCCCTGCCTGAGAAAGAGAGGGGGACCAGATGACGTCCAGAGGTCCCTTCCAACTTCAACCACACTGTGAGTCTGTGAATCTGTGATTTTGTGACTGTCCCTCCTCCAGGACAGGGAGAACCAACTGGATTGGCTGCAGCAGCATCGCCAGGGCTGCCAAAGCCCCTGTACCCTCATCCCACCTCCTTCCTCTGGGTGGGTTGGGGTACCGTGTTTACATCCTGCCTGAGAACTGCTCTTTCTCTCTCCACAGCACAGGACAGTTTGAACGACCATCTTAATGACATAGTAAAGAATGAGAGAGGGCAGTGCTGCCGTATCCCCATTAAGTTAAACATCCTCCTAAAAATTTGCAGTTCAGTGTTTTGGGTTTGGGTCAGACAGTGAACACAGGCTCCTATTCATCAGGCTTTTCTTACTGTGCTAGAGTAGCTAATTACTTTGATACATGAAACAAGGAAGAAGACATGAGATTAAGATGGTTCCTCTTTTTCACCTCAAGCTGTGATTTAAAACAAAGTGGCAGGTCTCTACATTTTGAAGGGAGACGGAGACCGTCAATGAGATTTGGGCATGCTCCTGAAATACTCCAGTGGTTCAAGCACCCACTTTGGGGATCATCTTTCGTCTTACCTGTATTGAAAATGAAGCACTTGTGCAGAGGGCACTTAGGGAACTAAAATATTAGCTGCGGCTCATATGGAACTGAGTTCCTTCATAAGTTAGCTGATTTCAAGTTCATGTCTTTAGATTCATAGTTCCTGCCTATGTTTAATTTATTTACGTTCTTCTTTTCTAAATTTGAACACATCATCGCATATGGTTACCTTGTTTTCTATTAATCATTCATCAGCATCTATCTCCAGTCTGCTGCCTTGCAATTAGCAGGATCATTTTGTGACTGTCTGACTGAGCAAAAATTTGGAACGTAGCTCAGATCACTAAGATGGTATCATACTGGAGTCATACTGTGTTTAGGATTAATTTGGATGACTGACAAAAGCAGGCGATTTAGATATCATCTGTTGCTGATGGTCATTTTTGCTATTATTATGCTCTTTGTCACATTGTAATGAAAGTCACCAAAGACGTACTCAAGACAATGCTTAACATCCCCAACATTGGGTATTGCATACAGACATTTTCTGAAGTCTAGATTGCACTTCTCACTAACTTACCTTGTGTCTTTCTCATGTGACTTTGTATACGTCTGCTTCTAATGCCGTTTAAACTGGTGACTTTCTAAAAGCCAGATGAGATGTATTGCATTTAACATTTCACCAACCAGAATAAACATTTGGCCAAATTCCTTCTCTTATCTCACTGTAAGGAAGTGGCTTGTTCATTCATTGGTTCTTCACGTATGGAAAAAAAAAAGATGAGCATAGGCATTTCAAGGGCTACTATGCACTGATTCTGTCACCATACACAAGATTCTTAAGAGAATGGACACAACATCTGAGGTCAACTGCAAAAATAAGAATGACCACAGCTAAAGATCTTCACTGATAGCTATTTACTGTACCTTTTCCCATCACTGAAAGAATATCCTCTTTCTGCTGCAGTCACCCATATGTCTTATTTTTCCCCAAAAAGAATAAATAGTCAGCCGGGATAAGATTAATTGCATTGAAATCTTTCACATAGAAACAGTATAAATGAAAATTAAGAGCAATAACCTTAATGCAACTCTGAACTCCAAGGAATTCACGTCACAGATATAGCTCTAAATGGCCAGTAACGAATACCATGGTGAGGCCTTCACATAATGCCAAACATATGCATATATTTATGTAAGTATTTATATCATGAAGTAGAAGCAGATCATTTTTCTTTCTGTCACCAAAAAGACTTTAATAGCTCACTTGTCCCTTAAGTCAACATGAATTATAGTCTTGCTTACCTTTACTTCTGAATAAGGCAGTTGAAGATAAATTTAGTACTTAGAGGTTTGTCAGTTTTGTTGGTTTAACAATTATCCTACCACATATGAGCGCATATATATATTCAATGGAAGTAAACAAACTAGCCATACAGAGTTTGATGTGATGAGACAACTGCTCATATATTTGGGAGGCCAAGAAGCCCATCAAACAGCAGCAAAACCAGTGACCAAAAAAGTAACATCCACAGGAGGGTACATTAAGTTTGTTATGTAAACTTCACTATGTTTGTTATGTAAAGCAATGAACAAATGAGATTTATAATTCCTGTGATACCCCACTGTTTGGAAGTTTTGTGCTGGTAATACGAAAAGACATGTAGTATAGTTCATATCAGCCAAGTCAACACCTGCAGTGTGGCGGAAAATTAAACAGTTAAACTCTTGCACAGCCAGAGCACACTTTGGTGAAACAGGGTAAAACAGGTCCTTTTTATATTAAACTTTGTCAGAGCCCCATCAGTTACTCAGGAAGTACAAACTGGAAGCTACAACTGAGTGAGAATTTGCTCCAGCAAATAAAAGGTCTGGTGTGAGTCAGTCCACCCACCTTTCCGGCCCTCTGCTACCTGCCCACTCTGGGACAGCTGCACAAGTAATGGGAAGACAACCTGGAAGGTACTGCTCTCACCCTCTAAAGTACGTGAGAACTTAGTAGTGACCATGGCCACTGCCTTATGCCCCTTGTTGGCTTTCCAGGAGAGTCAGTCACTGAGTTCCTGAGACGAATATGTGTGAATCAGAATCTGGAATTGTAAAACAAGATTGCAACGACTCTGTCCTACATTGACTCAGTCCCACTCTGATGTCACTGGAAGAGGAGTGAGGGCTGTGTTTGGTACTAGCTTCACTAAATCCTAAAATAAACAATTGTACAGGTGCTGAAAACACCTAAAATGTCTTCCCATATAAGAAGTATCAGAAGGCTTCTGCTGCCCTTATTTAGTATATTCTCATAACTCACCACATATCGGTTTTGACCTGAAAGTTTTCTGACTCTGGGACCTATGACAGAATTCAATCAAAGGGAAAAATAAACAAACAAACAAACAAAAAAAACTTTAACGGCAATGGTTGGTTTGTCAGATCACCAAAGGAAAAAAAAAAAGAACTGAACTTTTGGTTTTGAAGAGTATATTAGAATCTTAGAAGCATAGAATGGTTTGGATCGGAAGAGACATTCAGAGATCACCTACTCCAACCCTACTACCATGGGCAGGTACCTCTTTCACTAAACGGGTTATTCAAAGCCCTGTCCAACCTAACCTTGAACACTTCCAATGATGAGACATCCACAACTTCTCTGTTCAACCTGTTCCAGTGTCTTACCACCTTAATTTTAAAGAGTCTCTTCCTTATATCTAATCTGAAGTTGCTCTTTGTCCTATCACTAACAGGCCTAGTAAAAAGCCTCTCTCCATCTTTCTTATAAGCTCCATTTAAATATTGAAAGACGGTTGGAATAAAGTCTCTATGGAGGCTTCTTTTCTTCAGGTTAAAAAACTCAGCCAGCTCTCAGCCTTTCTTCACAGGAGAGGTGTTCCAGCTCTATGACCATTTTCATGGCCCTCTCCTTGACCCGCTCTGACAGGTCACTGTCTTTATTCTACTGGGGACCCCAGAGCTGGATGCAGTACCCCAGGTGGGGTCTCACAAGAAGCGAATGGGGGGAAGAATCACCTTCCTCGACCTGCTGGCCACACTTCTTTTGATGCAGCCCAGGATACAATTGGCTTTCTGCTCTGCAAGTGCGCATTGCTGGCTTATATTCAGTTTTTCATCCACTGATACCCCCAAGTCCTTCTCCTCAGGGCTTCTCTCAATCCACTCATCACCCCACCTGTATTTGTGTTTGGAATTGCCTCAACCTAGATGGAGGACCTTATTGTACTTGGCCTTATTGAATGTAATGAGGTTCACATCGGCCCACTCGTCAGGTCTTTTAAGGTACCTTTGGATGGCATCCCTTCCCTCTAGAGTATCAATGACACTACTCAGCTTGATGTCATCATCAGACTTGCTGAGGGTGCCCTCAATACCACTGTCCGTGTCCCTGACAAAGATATTAAATAATACTGATCCCAATACGGACCCCTGAAGGATGCCATTCATTGATCTCCACTTGGACACTAAGCCATTGACCACAATTCTTTGAGTGCCACTATCCAGACAATTCCTTATCTACGAAGTTATCTACTGAGTGGCTTGATAATGAGATATTTGTAATTGCAGCTGATCTACAAATTAATCGGACAGCTGTTCTAGTATAATAGTAATACCATAAAACATAAATGTACCTGGCATGTTTTCCAACAGGAATGAAAAAGCTCCTGCTCAGACAGGTCTTATTCAGATGATCATTATCCACAAACGATGAACCATCCTTCAAGAAGGATATGTGACAAGAGTGACTTGTAAATTAACTCTTTTGCTTACGCAAACTGGCTGCCCTCCAGTAGAGAAGTAGAACATCTTCAGTAAGTAGTTATTTTCCATTGACCCAGCAGGGTATCATCAGTGCTGGAAAATTTTCAGAGAAAAAAAAAAAGTACAGGAGGAAAAGTGTTTACAAAGAAGAAACCTTTTATCCAGCAGGAAGATTATATGTTCCCCTGTACCTTTACATTTTCAAATACGTCAGCCCAAAATGACCACTGCAATGCAAAAGGATGTCTAACTTTGATTTCATAATTGATTAAAAGATCAATGACTGTTCCACACAGCTGGGTGTTAAGCTGTCCTGGAATCTAATTCCAGCCTTCTGATACACAGTTTGGTGTTTTGCTTTTTTTTTTCTTCCAAATGTCACATAAAACTGACCGAGCAAGTTTACAGAATACCTAATGAGAAAACACTACATCATTCTTAACACAGAGCACAAGCAAACAGTTTTATTCCTGTTTGTGCAGCTTAACCTTCTGCAAAAGTAATTAGGTCTATAATTAAAAAGCTATTTGGAATGATTAAAAACCTGTTATCTAGTGGCATTTAAAGACAAATGCAAATGTCAGAATGGATGAATTAATTAAAATTACTATTGAAAAGAAAAAAAGTATATTAGTGTAATGGATAGAAGTTGTTAATTACTGAAATGTTACAATATGAGGTGAAGTTAGATGTTGAGAAGGTATGGTGAAGGTTGAAATAATTTTATCTGGCATTTTGTTATGCGATCTACCATTAATGAATATATATTGTTATGTACATGCAGAGATATGCATGCCTGTGGTTTAGGAGCACAATGGTTGCCCACAAGAAACCTAAATTTCACCTCTGCTTTCCAGCACTGAACAGTACTGAAACGCCAAGGGAGAATGGCTGCAATGCAGTTGTGCCAGCTAACACCAGATCTCCCAAGGAAAGTGCAGGGATGCTGTGGGAATTCCTTCCTTCCTTCCTTCCTTCCTTCCTTCCTTCCTTCCTTCCTTCCTTCCTTCCTTCCTTCCTTCCTTCCTTCCTTCCCTCCTTCCCTCCTTCCCTCCTTCCCTCCTTCCCTCCTTCCCTCCCTCCTTCCTTCCTTCCTTCCTTCCTTCCTTCCTTCCTTCCTTCCTTCCTTCCTTCCTTCCTTCCTTCCTTCCTTCCTTCCTTCCTTCTTGCCTGCCTGCCTGCTCTCCCTATACTGAATCGATTTAGTGCAATAATTTAACAAATTCACAAAGCAGATGCACTGAAGGAGGCATGTTGGTAATATGTGTGCTGTGTAACTCCAATTACTTTTGCCAGGCTCCCTACAGAGTTACTCTGAAGAAAGATACATCTTCATATGAAAAGTATGTCTTCAAGGAGCATTTCAGCTTACATACCTGCAGCAGATGCTCTGCATCACCCCTGGGAGGAAGCTGTTTCGGGAGGAAGCTGTTTCCCTTCACTGATGACAGAAAATGAACATGAGGAGATATGCTTAATCTTTGACTATTGTGAATGCCCTTTCTTGTGCTGACAGGACTTGTGACTTTCTTTAACGGTATTGATATAGAATCATGACAGTGTTTCTTCTTTATGGGAGTTTCTGCTTTCAGAACATGAACCTGTCTTCTTTTTATCTTGTCCAATTAGTTACAATGTAAGAGTGTAATAGAGACAACATTGCTTTGCCCTCCCATCCATGACAAAACACACCCAGTCAAAACACTTGTGGCAATTAGCACCCAGAAACGTCATATTTTAAACCAGTGGGATTGATCTCAAGTGATTGTATGTTTGAACAATTGCTGTAATTAGCTTCTGGATTTATCATTGCTACAGTGAATTTTTTAGATTATGTTCAATGTATGGCTTAAGCGGCTATTTTTCGACCTGCTTTTTAAAGGCAATGGTACTGATTACTAGATAAATTCTCATCCCACTGCATTATTAAAGCACCATGGCCAGCAAAGATTAATTTTTGGTGCATACTCCCAAATGTTAACACAAGAGCCATCCAAGTTTCTATTACTCACTCAGAGGCAGCAGCCTCAATTTATTCATATTACTTATTTTGACAAATCTCTGTCTATAAGGCTTGTGTCTTTCAACTTCATTATAAGGAGTTCAAGAGACACTTGATCGGGAATGGCACTACGAGGAAAAGGAACCCTGTGAAATACGAATGATCAATTAACTACAGCACAGTGTATCTTTGTGTCTTCAAGAAACATTAAAACAATCACTCATTAATTCTCAAAAAGTAAGATTCATAAAAAAGAACGATGTTAAATGGTCTGAAAAAATACAAATTTCAGACTTAAAAATATAATTATCTTTCAGACAGAAAATTTCAGTAGGGTTCCTGTTCACTTTAAAGAGTGCAAGAAAGCTCAGCTAAAATTGTCTGCACAAAAGATGTTATAAATTACCCATAGTTCTACAACAAACATTTTGTTACTTATGAAAGTGCATACTCTCTGGAGTATTTGTGTTCTGACTTAATACATGTCAATACATTTTTATTGTCTCACAGGCACTGTGAGGGCAAGCTGACCTCATGCTCGAGTTTCCTCATGGAAAATAGATATACACATCCCCACATTCCCCTCAACACCATTATGGATTCAGCAGAGGGCTGGGACGTACTCAGTCCTGGGAGCGCCTGTTCTCTCCAGTGTCTGTAGCCACAAAATCCAGCTGAACTCATGAGGAGAGTATGGCAGGGTATGCTACATAACAAAAAATGTTGTACTTTTGTAAATGGGGTGTTTAGTACAGTAAAATTGTACTGTTGTCCTCGTTCTAGTGTACCTGTGTGTTTTGTGAGAGTGAAAAAAGCAACCATGTAAAGCATATTTACTTTTTTCTGAAGCCAAAGATATTGTGGTTATTGTTTTGACAAGTTTCTATGTTTCTCACAAGTATTTGCAAACCTGGCCACAGTTGCTACAAAATGTTTCCTAAAGCCACAGCTACAAGTAGGACTCTGGGTAATAAAGCGGTATTTTCTCATTGTTGAAAGCAAAAGAGTTAGACTGGCTTTTCAGTATTAGGGATAAACTGATGAACATGGAAATAGAATTTTTTTAATGTCTTTTGGTTCGTTTTTTATGTGTTTAAGGCAACACAAAGAAGTAAAAGGGATATTCATCACTAACTAACTTCTAACATCAAGAGATAACAGTTCTGCTGTCAGGTTTTGGATGTGCCTTCTTTGACTTCTTGTCTGTGTTGTTAGTTTGCATTGTGACTCCTTTGGGGCTGGGACTAGGACTATGTGTTTTCACAGCATTATTCTGGCTCAGGTTAGGGCATTTGAATAATACTATAACATAATTGAATAATTTCAAGTAATAAATCAGTTAACTAATTTCAGATCTCTCACCAAAAAAGGTCAGTGAAAGTGTGTCTCTTCATTTCTCTTTGCTGTGTTATTAAATAATTCAATTAAATTATTAACATGTTAAATATATTACTGATTATGTGCAATAAAGCCTTCTTTCTGCAAGTTTTTGTACAGAGCACAGCAGGGAACACATTATCATTTAATTTCAACCCCAGTGTGAGTTACTGCTTTATTAGACATAGGAGAGGTTATGCTCTAGGCATAATCCTCTGCACTGAGGTCTTGAGTCAGAAACTCATTGCACAGTACACAGTAAACAGAGAAAACATCAGAGATGGTTAGCTCAGTCTTCACATGGGAGTAGCAGGTTAGACAGAAAGAGCTTGTGTATCTCAAGGTACTTGTGCTTTTGCTCTCTTCATCATGAAAAGACAAGGTTAGAAGATGCAACAGGGAGTGGTTGAAATGTGGATGGAAAATGTTTGAAAATCATTCTCCACAAGTGCAGCTGTTAGAGAAGTGTTCCTTTGTTTGGCCTCATTACTGCATGTAGAAAGGAGTCTTTTTTTTTTTTTTCCCTAATCCCACTCCTGCTCATCACTTTTTTCTTTCTCATTTTAGACGAACAGTTTTTTCACTGGTTATGTATAATGCATCTGACCTTATGTCCTCTTTATGTGGGAAGGGATTGAAATGAAGAAATCAACAAGACAAGGGAGTTGGATGGAATATTGGGTATATTCCATTGATGACCTGAAGGGATTGGGAGATGTAGTTTATAAACCACTTTCCATCATATTTGAAAAGTCATGTCAGTCAAGTAAAGTCCCCAATTACTATAGCAAAAAGGAATATCACACTCATTTTTAAAAAGCGTAATAAGGAAAACCCTGGGAACTACCGACCAGCCAGCCTCTCTTCAGTGACTGCTAAGATTGTGGAACTGGAAGATACGTCAAAACATCTGTAAGACAGAGAGGTGGTTAGAGAAAACCAGCAAGGCTTCACTAAGAACAAAACGTGCCTGACTAAACTAGTGGCCTTCTACAGTGGAGTGACTGTACTACTGGACAGGGGAAGAACTGCAGATGTCATCTACCTAGACTTCTATAAGGACTTTGATACTCTCCCCCGCAACATTCTTTCCACTAAATTGGAGAGATATGGATTTGATGGATGCACTGTCAGATGGATAAAGAATTGGCTGCATGGCCATGTCCAGAGAGTTGCAGGCAATTGCTCAATGTCCAAGTCGAAACCCAGAAGTAATTGTGTCCCTCAAGGATCCACACTCAGACCAATATGGTTCAGTACCTTGATTAATGACATAGATGGTGGGATTGAGCGAGTCCTCAGCAAGTTTACAGATGACTCCAAGCTGAGCAGTGCAGTTGATGTGCTAGAGGGAAGGGATACCATCCAGAGAGACCTTGGCTGGTCTGATGAGTGGGCCCATGTAAATCTCATAACGTTCAATAAGGCCAAGTACAACAAGGTCCTGCATCTGGCTTGGGGCAATCCAGTATCTGGTAGGCCAGAGAAGTTGTGGATACCTCATCACTGGAAGTATTCAAAGTCAGGTTGGACGCTCCTTTGAGCAACAAAAACTAGTGAAAGATGTCCCTGCCCATGGCAGGGGGGGTTGGAACTAAATGATCTTTAAAGGTCCCTTACAACCCAAACCATTCTAGGATTCTACAATTTTCTCCAGGTTTGTTTTCTGTGTAATTCTTCTAGTCAGATCCTTGAACAGTCTTATCTCTTGAAGTTCAGTGTTGTCATCCTGGTTTTTGCTCCCTCCTGTCATGATTTGGAACTCCACGATCTCATTATCACTAGCCACAGAGGCTGCTGGCAACTATCACATTCTTGATCAGTTCTTCCATGTTTGTAAGTATGAAGGCACATCCAAATTTTCAGTATGTCAGCTGACTTTTCAGCTTGATAATTCTTCCTACATTTTCCTATAATAGAAACAGTAGTTCCTCAGACATTCTTAGGATACCAGTGCTTTGTCTCCTTTTTTTTTTCTTTTTTCTTTTTTTTTATTTTTCCTCTGGAGTCAACTTCTACCAAAGCCGAGAATCTGTATCTGTAAGAAGCATGAGGTCAAAGAAGCAAATTCTACTTAAGTGGCTGATGGACTGGACTCATTTATGCCTATAAAATCTACTGCTTTTTACATGTTAGAATTTATGACAAGGTTCTGAACTCATAAAAGGAGTCACTTGAGTTTAGAAATTTGAACATGACTGCTTATTGTTAGATACTGAATTTCCAAGTTAGCTTTGGTATACTGAAGCAAATTTAGTTTTAAAATAGCTTTATAGTGCAAGAAGAAAGTGCCTTGAGTCATAATGACATTGGAGCTACAAAAGTACAACCCTAAGACTCCCAAACATTTGACGCAGATTTTGAATTGTCTGTATTTTCTCATCCTAAGAGAACCTATAACAACACTTTCCAAAACCATCATTCTTACATGACAGTTGCTAATGCCTTTATAGGTTGTAAGCATTTCTTTCTATGCTGTAAGTTATAAAAAGATGGATAGGCCAAATGTAATAAATACGTTTTGTTTTGTGGTGATTCTCTGCACTAAAAGCATGCAATTAGTTGCTTGATATCTCTCTGACCTTACCCTTATTGTTCCTATTCAAAGTTAATTTGGTAGCCACATAACTGAAGTCTCATTAATGCAAGATCAGGTTTTCTTTTGCTGTCCTGTGCTTACAGTTCTTCTGTGTACTTGCAAAATTATGCTCAGGCTCTATGGCAAAATGTGTCATAGTTGTTTTGATGACTCAGAAACAACCAATAAGATGTGGCTGTAAGATTGTCACATATGACTGTATCACCCCATTCTTAGAAGTTCTTGTCTCCCCATTTTGCTGCCAAAGGAAGACAAATTAATTATTCAAATGAACTTGAGCAACAAAATATTTTATAGCAGCATGACATAGATATCAAGCCAAAAATTAATGTGGATGTTGCGTAGAACGGCAGAGAAAAAAAGAATTCATAGTCACAGAATTGTGAGCAATATAGTTTTATTTTTTTATTTACTCTCTTAAAGAGTTACATTTCAACAATTTCTCTTCTTGATTAAATTATTTACATGCAGACACCAAGAGCCATTAGAGATGCACTGGTGTATAGGTGAACTTATGACCCATCTCCAGCTGTCATTCCAGAGAGCCATGAGTTGAATGTATGTCCCTTCATGTCTGCCAGACTGAGACAGACTTCTCAGATACCCTAAAACACATCAAGTGAGTTGAGCAGCTCTTTAGCAGCCACAGACTGTACTGGCCATAATAGCTAGTCCGTGGCTTAAACCAGACACCTTATCAGCAGGCCGGGCTGGGTGCTCCCAAGCACCTTAGATCATGCCAGAGATCTGAGTGGAGACCACTGAACTGATCTCTTTTTCTCTCTGTTGGAAATTTACACACATAGGAAGGGATTCAGCTGCCTAAAAACAAGGCATCTTGTGTCATTTTTTGTTGCTTGGGCAGTATTGCACTTGGTTTTCAGCTCCTGCCACAGAGGCGTGCAGTCATGCATCATACCTAATAGTTTTGCTCTGATGTACTGTGTATCTTAGTGCATCCCAGACAAGGTATAAGATACTTATGTTTAGGCAACTGGTTTCACTTCATGTGAGAAACTACTTTTAGGTGTGCTAATCTGAAGCTGCATTCCACACAAAATTGTTCCTAAACAAATTTGGGTTAGTTTATCTAGTTTGTTTTATTTACATAGATAAAGTCAAAGAATAATATTGATTTCATTCTAAAATTCTTTTCATTATACTAAGCTACATTTTGTATGAAAAGTAATAGTTCAGTTCCCAAATAAACTAAAAATTATTGATTGTTCTTGACCTCATCTTGTTTCATAAAGAGAAGAAAAAATCAGGACTATTTTGGCAGTAGGCAGCAAATTCCTTGTCTCACTGAAAGGTATTATGTGGATGCTAAGTAATGCAGGAGCTTTCTAATGTCTTTATTTTATAGTCAGGTCTGAATTTATTCACAATAGTACTGCCCAAATATATCTTTTGTCTTCACCAGTGGCAGCTACAAATCAATACCAGCAACAGCTATTATTTGTTCCTGTTAAAAATTCTGTACTTAAGAACTCCCTGCTTATCATATTTTAAGAAAATGTGATCATCCCAGTGAATTAGTTCATACAATAAAGAAAATTGATTAAGCTTCATGCTCGTCTTAACTTCTGCCCATTTGGATTTCAGTTAGGAAGTAAAAGACGTAAAGACAAGTGAAGTGTGAGCCTATCCCACTGTGGATTTTTAGAGAAATGGAGTTTGTGAATGTGGGAACATTGGTACTTTACAGAAATTACAAGCAGCTTTCAATCTTTGTGACACAGCTGCTTCCATTTTTGTTGATGCTCTCTTATCTCTTCTTGCAAGACCCAGATCTTACAAGTTTCTGCATCACTCCTACATACAAAAGTCACTGGTGTTACGGGTGTTGCTGTCGTAATTCTACCTACATCGGGGACATAATCTTCAAAAAATATTTGACTCACATATTGCTGACACAGTAAATCCTTGCCTGGTTTGGTCTAAGTCATGCAATGGCACTTGAACGTCAGTCCAATGGTAGACAAAGTTTGCATTTATAAAAATAAATGCATAATCAGCTCTCTTGTGCAGAAATGTTAAAATGTTTTCTTCATATCTTTTGTGGGAATGAATAGCCCTTTGGGCATTATTCTTGCTTAGGGTGATGCTCCCTTCAAATTAATATAACTTAGAGGGTGGAAACCTCAAAATCCTGCTAGAGCTATCTTTTTTCCTTCAAATATCTATAAAACAATGTTGAAAATTAGTAACATAATTATACTGAGTAGGAATAAGAATATGGGATTGGTCATACAAGAAAAGACAGAGAGAGGATCTCCTGATGGACTTCTTGAAGGGAGGGGAGGCTGGAGTCACAGATGTACGGGAAAAGAGCTCTGTGGGTCACAGCCTTGAAAGGGACTAGGGACAGAGGTTCAGTGCTCCAGGTAAGTTTGGAAAGCAGAGGATCAGGCAAAGAAAAAACTGAAGGGAAATATCTGAGGTATTTTGTACATGATGCCCCAGTTTAACATCTACTATATGTTATATATGAAGTCACTGTATTGCTTTCATTTTCAAAAAATCTAATTCTTGCCATCAGTCTGTTCCTCCACAGTATCATCATTTTCATCGTTATGAAAGCCCTCCACTTACACAATTGATACTGGCATAGAAAAGAGAAAACGTAATTAGTCAAGATAAGTACTGTAGTTGGAGTCAGTATTCCCAAACAGGCAAAGCTAATTAGTTATCTGGTGCCAAGAGGTCGTATGAGCATCTTGTTTTCAGAATAGGCTAATGCATATGACATATTTCTGCAGTTAATATCATGCCAGTGTTTTGCTTCTCAGTGAATTGAAGTGACATAGCCCATGTTAAAAAGTAAAACTTTCCTTATAGAGTTCTAAGAAATTAACAAATTGCATTCTGCTGTTTCAAACTGAAAACATTGTTGCCTCTTAGCAAAACATGTAATTTCAATTTCACCGTGCTCCACCAGGAAATCAAAATGTTGGCAGATTTCCCATCTCACTTGAAGAACATCCCAGGATAGACCAGATAACAGATGAAACTGGGGGAGAAAGGACAAACAAATGTGTTAAGTACGGGGCATTATAATGTTGCACAGATCTAATAGCTACAAGGTAAGAATTTATCATGCTAATTAATGCGTAACTGAGCAAGTGATGTCACCAGAGAAATGAAGTTTTCCTACTGATGCATTTTTGTACACAAGATTAAATATAATTATAGGCCTATTTCACAAATACTCTCTTGTGGAAGTCTTCTTTTGTTTCACTGAAGTTCTGAGTATGGAAATTTTCCAGATTACTGTGTCTTTTCAGATAGGTCCTTCTGTCTTTATAGATACAGCATATTTGGCTAGCTCTACATTCCCTAGTGTGAGTATAGACGTTCTTAAAATTCGCTGTTTTTCACCAGAAGCTACTATGCTCTTTGCAGTGAAATTTCAATGAGGAATCTTCATAGGTCTATCATGAGTCATCAATGTGGATAGTTCGGTTTTCAAAGACATAGAATTCCTTGGATTAGTTGTCTGAAACTCTTTACAATTGGGCAAAAGGTTGGCTATTTAGGCATTTCCGTATCATCTTAGTTGTTATAGCACTGTGAAAAGCAACCAGCAAACTTTTGAAGTGGAAAACTCTACAACTTTCTCATTTTTCATTTTTACATTGACTTGTATCATTTGCCAACAGTTTTATATTAAAAAAGAAGGAAATAGAAAAAGCCCTTTAGAATATATAAATCATATCAGCTGGAGGAGTGCTTACAAGAAAGTACCAAATTTATTTATTTATTTATTTATATTAATTACACTTATTAGAGAAAAGGCAAGATTTTAGTTTAACTTACAAGGTATAAATTCAGGGAGACTCCGGTGACTTGTAAATAATAAATATAAACTTTCTTTGAAGGGAAAGACCTCTCCGTTTGGCCTGTAGTCTTCTTCATAACCCTCAACTCAGAAATGACAGCAGCTGGTACGTTCATAGAATCCTAGAATCCTAGAATGGTTTGGGTTGGGAGGGACCTTTAAAGATCATCTAGTTCTAACCCCTCTGCCATGGGCAGGGTCATGTCCCACTAGCCCAGGTTGCTCAAAGACTCATCCAGCCTGGCCTTGAACACCTCCAGGGATGGGGCAACCGCCTCTCTGGGCAACTTCTTCCAGTGTGTCACCACCCTCACAGTAAAATATTTCTTTCTAATATCTAATATCTAATCTAAATCTACCTTATTTCAGCTTAAAACCATTACCCATCGTCCTTTTACTACACTCCCTAATAAAGAGTGCCTCCCCATCTTTCTTGTAGACCCTCTTGAAGTACTGAAAGGCCACTATAAGGTATCCCCCAGAATCCTCTCTTCTCCAGGCTGAACAAGCCCAACTCACTCAGCCTGTCCTCATACGGGAAGTGCTCCAGCCTTATGATCATCTTTGTGGTCCTCCTCTGGACTCACTCCCACAAGTCCATGTCTTTCCTATGCTAAGGACTCCTGAGCTCAATGCAGCCCTCTAGGTGGGGTCTCATGAGAACAGAGTAGAGAAATCACCTCCCTTGACCTGCTGGTCACACTTCTTTTGATGCAGCCCAGGATACGGTTGGCTTTCTGGGCTGCAAGCACATGTTGCCAGTTCATGTTAAGATTCTCATCAACAAATCCAGCCTGTACAGGTTCTTGAAATTGCCCCAAGTCATGTGCAGGACCTTGCACTTGGCCTTGTTGAATGTTATGAGTTTCTCATGGACCCACCACTCAAGCCTGTCAAGGTCCCTCTGGATGTTGGCTGATTACTTAATGCCTTTTGAAAACCAAATGTCATAGTGTTTACTGAAAATTAGAGGGAATTGCATATTTACTAGATGTAGATGAATAATTCATAACAAATGATTTATTCAGTGAATTTCACCTCTTCCTCAAATTGAGTAGATTGTAATTTTCTTGAATATATATTCATTAATTGAGCATCTTCAGTGAATAACTTTGTCCATTCCCTCAACAGGAGTATGACACAAAGAGTAGTCAGAAAATAAAATAAATTCATTTTAATTCAGAGATTTTTTTTTCTGGTGTGGTATCTTTCCATTAAAAATGTTTCTTGGAACGTATCCCCTTGAAATGGGAACTGAACAAAATCATTTCTGACATGAACCACCAACTTTTTCTGAAAGATCTTTGCCTCTGTGAACATGAATGTACTTGTTACTACTTCTAGACTTAGAGCTGCCCTGAATATGAATTATACTTTTCATGTCAGTTTTTCATAGTGAAAATTTGTTGTTCGTCTTTTGTAGCCTTGTCATCATGACTGCCTAGTTGCTGATGCTTGAAGCAAGCAGCTTATGATATATGTAACAAAATGTCATCCTTCATTGTATGTGATCTTTTCCAAAAATTCCAAAACTGAAAGAAAT
This sequence comes from Pterocles orientalis, assembly GCA_011057875.1. NCBI lineage: Eukaryota > Metazoa > Chordata > Aves > Pterocliformes > Pteroclidae > Pterocles > Pterocles orientalis. The sequence goes on from WKFP01014252.1 coordinate 723,250, forward strand.
ATATGGCTTTGGAATTTGTTGCTCAGTAATTTTCAGGGGACAGAAAATAGGGGATGCCTTTTTTTTCTCCTGAACATGTCTTGCTTTAAGGATTGCTTTGGATCCAAAGCCATTAAGCAGTCCAAATAGAATAGACTTACAGTAGAAGTCTGAGCCTTCTACTTAGAAAAAGGTTCTATAAGAGTCAAATGTCAAATGAATAATTGATTTTTTTTTTCAGTTTGGTTGCTGAAATGAGTTGTAATATCTGTTCAGATTTAACCTAATTTAGTTTCTCGTTTTCCTATATTGGGAAACAAACAAGCAAACAAAAACCCACAACACTGTGTCGTATTAAACTACAAGTTTCTTTCTATATGAAAAGTTTCATTTTCAAATGAAAAGAAAAAACAATGAATAACAAACTAGGTACACAGGGCCAATGAGGGCCATCGTTTAAGAATTGCTTGGGGATAGGATGAAAAAAAACCTTGGGTCCCTTCTTTTAAGTAGGCCAAGAAAGCATGAGATAAGAGATGCTTAGCAGGAAATAAAGTAGACACCAAATATTCCAGCATGGAAGCCAGTGTGGAAACATCAACCTTTCTGGCTACAGCAGGGTCTTTTGGATTATGCCCTTACTAAATATATCAAACTTTTATATAGATGCACAGCATTTATGCTCCACGGTGGCCACTGAAGTCTGATCTCCCTGTCCAGAGGTATTGGAGCAGATCACATTTTGCTGCCTGCACATCCGTGTTTTATTTGTATCAGGGCATGAGGAGATGTTGCTGACCCAAATTTCATTGCAACCTGCAGGGAAATGTTTCCCCAGCTCTCCAGTAGGAACACATGCTCTGAGATGGGAGGGAGACTGTTCAGCCAAATTTATAGATACAAGCTTCGAGTAAAGTGTGTGTCTGTGCTCTTGACTCTACTCCAGTGAACGTTTAAAGACCTACCAAAAAAAAGGAATATATGGGATGGGTCTACATAGGTGGATGTGATGGATATGTTGATGTCCCTCCATATCTCCCGCCACCTTTGGTATGATATTGCATCCACACTTACAATGAGGAAAAAAAAAAGGATCATAAACTCCATCTCCCACATCCCCAGTGAATATGGTAGCTTCCGGATTATACTGCTGTGGTAAGAACAATGCCTTCCTAATTCAGAGTGAAGCATAACGGCTGAAAGACAGGATTAAAAAAACTATTATTCTTACTTGCATTCCACATGTCCTTAGCACAACTGAGGGTGATCAGGGGGTAGAAAGAGGACACAACTGCCGTGGTTCACAATGCCTATAATCTCTTTAAGTTACTTTTACCATTCTCAAGGCCCAGTCTGAAAATGGGCTGCTCTGACTACTCCTATTTCCCCCAGAAAATGAATTCAGAATTGACTTACAAACTATCTGCCTTCTCTGGTTTCTCAACAGAGCAGTACAAAAGCTGTCAAATGCGTAGTGTGAGACCATGACTTGTCCCAGAGTTGAGCTTCTGTGTCACAAATAAAAACATTATCACCACAATTCACAGTCACAGCAGAGAGGCCAAAGAAAGTTGATGGCTTGGAGACTGATACTCCCTCAAGTACATGGCTTCTTCACGCAAGAATATTACCAGTGCAGTACAGCACTGAACCTTACATGAATATTTAGCAAGTGAATATTTACTACTTTGAGACAGAAACCAATCCTTTTCCTCCAGAACTCCCCTCCCTCTGTAAATCTTTAAAGTTCTTTGTATTCATTTTTAAACACTTAATAACTGCAATAAAAATCTACTACTTTTGATGGGGCTGCAGTCATTAACTTGGCCTTGTTTCACGTGTTTTTTTGCAGCACCCATTGAGTGCAGTGCTAATATTCATAAGGTAAACTGCACTAAGTAGCTTGGAGCAATTGGTTGTTGCAAGTTTCTCATGAATTTCAGTGGTCTTCATCTACAGAGCAGACACACTTGAGTACAAAGCAGGATATACACTATACTATTGAGGACTATATAAGACCTTACCGAGAAACCACCGCTCTTCCCCCCAGACTTCTAAAAGAATATTCTCTCTCCCTTCTAGAGAGGGCCCTCATGTTAATTCATCTTGGATTAACACTGTGGGACAATTAAAAATGTGATATTTCAGCTGCATCCACCACTGCATAACACCTAGCCTCAGCAACCGCAGGATTTATCTAGAAACTATAGGGAAGGTAAGTGTTATTAAATTTATTTGGCTATTTTCAGAACAAGAATGCAAAAGAAAAACTGAGCACAAAATAAGAAGGGACTTAAAACACAGAAGCACAAAGGCTTGCAAGTCTTTTGTAAGAGTACACTACTCGCTTAAATTTGAAGTAATTTATTGTCCTAGCAACATGAAATAAAGCATAAAATAAAAGAGTAACTTAAAAAAAAAGCAAACTGGAGAAGTGCTGAATGGCCAGGTTACATACACTGCATTTAATGAGTCTTTAAGTGGGCTTGTGTATTTTCAAATAATTTTAAACTTGTGTGAAATGAAAACTTGAATTAAAAAAATATATATATATTTTGAATTCTGACCATATACAGATGCTCGTGTTTTCCTTGCTTAATATTTTGTTTACTCATCATAAGATTTTTTAATGTAGTTTTCTGAAATAAAACAGGAAGAAGGGTTTATGATTGGCAGAAGAAGGAGAGACAGCAGTGGGAGAACAGCTGCTTTTTCTGCATATTTTTCTTTTATGGTGTCTGTTACCTTAAGATGTCACTTTCTATTTCATCATTGGGTATGGGTTGTCACAAAAGCTTTATGTAACCAAAACTTGCAATGAATCTGCACCGTATGTATGCCCTCTCTCCATGCACAGTCACGGCACCAAAGGTGATACCTCACTGCTTCTTGGCTCTGAAGAGAGACCTCTGTCTTCCAAAAGTCTCTGGACATCAGTGGGGTATACCCACATGCCTTCAACCTCTACTGGACAAATTATTTTAGGAAGGGATAATTTTTTCTTCTTCTTCCTCATGGCTGAGCAGAAAGGACACAAGATGCCCTTGTTTATGTTAAGAATGCCAGTCTAGAAAGAGAGATTTTTGCTACCCTTTTAAAAGAGAGATTGATTACATTTTGCATAGCAGATGGTCTCTTGGTATGGAACTACCTGTTGAACTGAATACAACTGAACACAGAGCTAAGGGACATAAATGCTTTAATACTTTAAAGAACAAGGGTTACTTTTTCCTCTTTTTTTTTTTTTCAATCTGACTGTGATCTGACTACCTTAGTGCAAAAATATATCTTCATGTATGTGACTATGTTGTTCAATACCAAATTGCATACTAATTGCATCTGCTTTCATTTTGAGTGTATTAAACTAGCTACTTAAAAACCAGCTGGCAGGTTTTAAAGAATCTTCTCTATCCTTCCAGAAGCATAAGTTGTATTCCTGACCTGTTTCCTTAGCCAGTCTCTGAGGGAAGACGGCAGGCTGTGCCCATATGCTGCTCCTGCCACAGACATTTAGATGGCCTCAGTGACTCTGCCTCAGTGACTAACCTGGAACATACCTGAATTAATTTGGTCAGATTTCTCCCATAACTTCAACAACAGTGACAGGATCTTTCTGCAGTGTTGCAGTTAAGAATATCCATGTCTACAGCAGTTTGCTTGTCCCATTAACAAATTCTCCATTTTAGATGCCTATTAAGGGCAGATACAGTCTGGTTTTCTTCCTTGAAGAAACAAAGAAATTGAGATATTTGCATTCAGGAGAGGAACAGAGAGCTGGAGAAAAGGACTGGGAGATTTTTTATTTCATCAGCTTTAAACTGCCTTCCAATCTGTCTGCCAATCAGTGCAGGGTGGTATGACTTGCCTCCACTGTAGACTAGCAACACGGAAGCAATTACATCTCACAGACTTGTACCTGGAGGCACATATCTCTCAGGGTGGTTCATCATATATACTATTCCTTGCTCAGGGCTGTGCTTACAGGCACAATTTAGCTCACAGGTATTCCAGGTGTCCACTGGATTGCCTAGTCCTCCCCTACGCCAACAGAAGAGGGCTCCCTTTCATGTGTTCTGGAATGTTTGTCCATTTCCTTTTTGAACTTGACAGCATAAATTACTTTTTCAAATTTGCACACAATTCTGGTCATAGTAAATGAACATTTCACTTTTCAGTCAGTCCTCATTTGGATGCAAACTCTGCTCTCAAGATGTGCATGGCTGATCTTGATTAAGATATTAGTCTCTTTTTACATACATAATCCTTTGAAATTCCATGCATATGGGGAAAGAATAATATTGGAGTTGAGATCTGCCTTGCAGATCTGAGAGTAAAATTCTAACCTTTTGATTAGGATCATCCTTTCTGAAAATGAAATAACAATTCAGTACTCTATATTGTATCTTCTGTAATGAGGGACAAATTTTGCAGCCACTCTTAAAGGATGGGCCAGATTCTTCATACCTGGACTGCCTGAACCCTACTCACCTGATTCAAAATGAATATTTATTAAATAAATTATTTTATAAAAACAAAAATAACATGAGATGGCTCACTGACTTAAACAGATTATGCATTCATATATACACAAATGGATCTGATATTCAGTACCTGAAGGGCGTCTACAGGAGAGATGGGGATGCACAGTTTATCAGGGAGTGTAGTGAGAGGACAAGGGGTAATGGGTATAAACCGAAAGAGGGTAGATTTAGACTAGACATTAGAAAGAATTTTTTCACTGTGAGGGTGGTGAAGCACTGGAACAGGTTGCCCAGGGAAGTGGTGGATGCCCCATCCCTGGAGGTGTCCAAAGCCAAGCTGGATGAGGCTTTGAGCAATCTGGGCTACTGGGAGGTGTCCCTATCCATGGCAGGGAGGTTGGAACTAGATGATCTTGAAGGTCCTTTCCTACCCAAACCATGCTATGATTCTATGATTCTATGATTCTATGATATGTTTAAGGGTTGATTTCAGTGCATGTATATGTTTGTGAGAGAGGGACAGACTCAGAGGAGCTGAAGATGTAAAGCATGTGGGACATATTTAATCCATTAAGAAATTCTGAACTTTGTTCAGTAAATCTTTCTCTTTTGCCTGCAAACTTCTGTAACCCATTTAGCCCAGGCGGATTTGATGCAAAAGGATACTGAAAATGCCAGATACCAATATCTCCCACACTAACAACCATCAAAGAAGTTATGTCCGTGTGCCTATCAGAATGAGCTTTTCAGCACAGTTGTACCCAAAAACTCTTCAAGTTGCCTAAAAAAAGGAATCATATAGCACTTTTCTAGAATGTTCTGAGAACAGACACAGTATTAAGAATTTTTAAGATTGTTAACCACATTTAACAATAGCTTATTCCCTGTTGTCGATATTTAATGTAAGAAAGGACAATCTTGGTTTTGTGATTCTAACACTTAAACAGTAAACTAAATCACTGTTGGAGTCCATCCAATCAAATGTAGCAACATGCAATGTCACAGCAGAAATGTCACTACTGTGGACTTCTGGTGGCATTCAAGTAGTACTGCAATTTGCTGTGCCTCCTTCTAAATCATAAAAACCGCACTGTCTTTTAAAACGAAGGCTTTTGAAATCTAAAGGACAATACTAGTACACTGTCCTTCTCGTGAGAACAATATGGGCTTTTTGTCACCTATGAAATAAATCCTAACATTGATCCAAGGAAAGCTTTGCTGTAGAAGATGTTATGCTGCTCCAGGAACTCAATAGACAGCAATTTTGTCTCAGTCTGGACACAAGTCTGCTTGCTGCTCACTCTCTCTAGGCTGTGAATGAGGGCAGGGGGATCTCAAACGATCCAGCCCCTTGCCTCCTGTATTCCAGGGCACAGATCTCCATCCAAGTAGAATCTTCCTTAACACAGTGGTTTCTATCACATATATAGTCTACTATAACCAACATTCTCAAAAATGTGAGTAGCTGCTACCACCTTAACCAAAGAAAAAACTATTGTCAAATAATCAAATCAGTAAAACCAAAACAGCAAAGCACTTGGCTCAACAATTGTTAAAAAAACCCAACAAGACAATTTTACAGTTTCTTCAAACACAGTTATTTTTACAATCAGTATTTAGGAGAGAGCCATTTTTTATATCTTATACAGAAAGTCATAGCCTCACCAGTACACAAAGACAAGGCTCTTTCAAATCTTCAAGTTTCAAGCCCTTCATGTCTGTCTATCATCTTTGCAGAGCTTCTCAGAATTCAGAAGAAAAAACACCATTCTGCATTCTCATAAAAATTAATTTCTTTGAAAAATCAACCTCAAATTCAAAGGATCCAGAGGATCCTGGAGGGGATGCTTTCTCATCACTTCCATGGGTGTAAACAGGAAATTATATTCTGCAGGAAGTCTAGTAAGTAGAAGTTCATCAAAGGGACATTTGGTAACAGCCCTTTTCCAGAATAGAGTCACAAATAGTGTTAACGTAAAAGTATAGAAACAAAGCCAGAATATACAAAGGATTTTATCATAGGTTATGTGTGTGATTTACACCTTATGTGTCTCTGATAAACCTCTTCTAATACCATATTTTCAGCATTTGCCCATAAATGGTGTAATAAAAAAAATAACTGGGTTATGTGCTGCTTGTGTGAAGAAAAGGAATTGTCATGTGTCACTTTTCCCTCAATTGTGAGAAAAGCCCAAAATCTTCAAGAACACCTTATAAAAACTCATATTTTTTTATGTATAGTTACACTAGCTCTTTGTCTCTGCACTTTTTAACTGCACTTGAACAAATGAAATAACACTGGCACCATATACATAGGGCTTTATAATGAAATTTGAATACGTTTCCAATTCCCTTGCTCATCACTATTTTCCAGCTGAAATCACTGGGATAAATTGACCGTTTTCCAGCTACTAATAAAATCCCTCCAGCAAACCCACTTCATACAGACCTTGAAAATAGCTTCTCTACATGTTCTGAGGTATAAATCTATTGCTACGTAAGGAAAGATGCTGGGGATATTTCACAAGCTTGGATGTTAATGGCTGCTACAATTAAAATAGCACACACAGCACATTATGCATAAGCTCCCTCCACAAACAGACATGAGATTTATTTGTGAATCATAGTCACTAGTTTTATAGCAAGCCAACATGCAAATAAAGTGAAAATGTGTTTTTTATCTGATATTTGCCAAGCTAGGTAGGGAAATGTAATTTACAGTGTGAAATCCCAGATATGGATGCTTTTAACTGTCATTCACAATTAAATTATATCATTCCCCTAGCTAAGTAGCCAGAAATATCTTGTTTTTCATATTTCAAAATGGCTGAAATATTTGTTCTTTTTTTTCTCTGTGTAACACCAAAACAGTGCAATAATAATTTTTCTTAAAATATTTTTAAAGGTGATAATGTAATTAAATACATGTTTTCCATTAGTATATTAAGAACATTCCTCTGTCATTGTTCTGCATTAAAAGCTTTCCTGCACTTGCTCTCAGAGAGGAAAAGAGGCAAAAGACCTGATTCTTTATGCTGTCCCTTTGTTCTGTGCACTAAATTCTATAGGACGAAAAGGTACTTTAATTGCCCATTTCCAGTAGTGCTATATAGGTTTTGTTGACTTAGGTATGATTCTTTGGGAGCACTAGAGGCAACAGAAAAACTAGTGTGCCCTGGAGTGATTATTTACATTTTTTTTTTCTTTTCCCAGCAAAATGACCATGAAATGGCACTTCTGATCCCTACATGTGTGTTTGATGTCTGCTACCACACTGAACAAAAGCTTCTCCTCTGAGGACCTAGTGCTCAAAGAACACTTTGCTCACCAAAAAGAAACAAAAATCTCCTCAATTTGGACTTCACAGAAGAGTGTGATTGTTTTAAAGTCTGGATGAACTATGTAATTTACAGTGAGCTCAGAAAGTTTCCCAGAAAAGCTGAGCTGTAAGAATATTCTCTTCTGTGGTTTCCAGTTGTTGCTATCATCTTATGCTGTTGGGTTTTCCCCCTACAGTGAAAACAGTTCTACATACAGGATACTTAGGTAGGGTAGCATAACAGTCTGTCTGTGTTCAAGTAACTAATAAGCTTTTTTAAAATTTTTTTTTCAAAAGTTATTTGTTTGTTTGTTCACTTATTTACTTGAATGGATTTCTGGGGAAGATTAGGAACTAAGACTTTTATCCTTGCACAGCTCAGCAACTGGATTCCCACTCCTATATCAACTTCACAAAGTCTGTTCATGAAGAAAAAAAAAAAAGATCAGGCAAAGGTCCTATGTTTTCCACACTAAAATTTGCAACTCAGAACATGAGTTGTTCATACAAAGAACCTCATTACCCAACACCATTTAATTTTATACATTTATCTTTGTGTGTTGCAGCAAAAGCAGATATTAGTAAACAGAAGATTCCTCTTAAAAATGACCAGCTAATTGGTTTGTCTTTACTTGTCTGACCACTGTACAGGCCTTGATGTAGACAAGCAGTCAAGCACATATAGACAAGTAGTTAAGCACATATTTATTTTCAACATGCTAACTCTTGAGTAACCCTTTCATATGGACTGCTTTACCTGCTTTCCTCAAATAAGTCCTCAAAGGTTTCAGTGATATGTGTTACATTAGCAAATAATACTTTAGAAAAACGTGTAGGATTTTTTTTTTGTGATTTTAATAATCTATCTTTCATTTAATTTTAGTTTAATTTTTCTTAGAAGCCAGTTGCTGCCTTTTAGCCCTGCTCTTTTGAGTGGCTCTGCTTTGTGACTTGGAGCACTGATGATTAGAAAAGCAGGAAGGAAGGAAACATGGAAAATGAAATTGCTTGATAGAATAGGATGAATTAATTCAAGGTGAATTTAGGTATTGACCTTTGATTTCAACTCATTCAACAGCAATGTGCATATTACAATTTCTTAGTGGAGGAACCAGGCAGAGAAGAACGGGGGCATCCATCAGAGTAAGAACTCACAATTTTATTCTTCTCTCCCTCTTCAAAATGTCATATGATTTTGGTTGTTCCTTTGTTGCTCTGAAAAGGTTTTGGACTGCTCACTATCAACTCTTATACAGGAATTCATATCAAACCTACTAATTAGTTACTTTTGAAAACCCAGATCAGATATTTTTTCCTTTTTTTAATTATTATTTTTGTGACAAAAGTCCTTTTCAATACAGGCAGATTTCAGTACATCAAAAGCAGAAAGGTTGGGAGTTGAGTTTATTTTTTAAAATTTTTTCTGATATTTTAAAAAGGAGTGTCACTAAACATGAGGAAAAGAATTTCCCTGTTGCTACTTTCTGATTGACATTTTTTTGCAAGGCTCTGCTCATTAAAACTTGTGAAAACATCAGCTCCCTAAAGCACCTGTATAAGTTAAAGAACTGTTTGGAAACCCTGCAATTGAAAGTGTCTGTAGGTTTCAGAATACGCTGCTCAGCTATCACTGAGGTTTGCTCTTTCATTGTACTTTAGTCTGCCAGCTGTATCTGATCCAAAAGTACAAAAACAGACTTGTTTAAACTCAGCCATTGTGTAGTGTTTGTGATGTGTGCATAATAAATTCTGAATGCAAATATATGCTGTAAAGTGAAATACTGAAAACCTGTATGACAAGCAGTAGAGCTGCACAACACAAAATATGGTTTTACAGCATAAATATTCACTTGTGTCAAATATATAGGAGCTGTTCAAAACAGAGCATTCTAATTATATGCAGTTTGTTACTCACTCAGTCTCAACTATTTGAACTCCTTCCTTCGAAGTGTTTGACCTTAGCTGCAAGAACAAAACAGAAAGAGTAAATAGCTGACTTGTAAGAGGTGAACAACCCCCCACCCCTCAATTCTGCAGAAGCAGAATGTTTTTTGTTTTATTTTGGTGAACTTAGCTCCCTGAAATCATTTGGAGACAATAGCTAGGATTTTTTTTTTTTTTTGGGGGGGGGGGGGATTGGTTGTTTTTTGTTTGTTTTTTATTTATTTATTTAATCTTAAACAAGAAAAAATTCCACTCACTGAAAATGAATAGGGGGTTTATATCTGTAGGAACACGAACAGCATTTACTCAAGGATGACAGATAGTGTAACCTAAGCAATGGAATAATTTATTTCACAAGAATTTGCCATATTACAGTAATTTCACACCCCTGTTGTATATATTACATAGTGAGCATGGAGTGCTGGAGTAAGACTTAGAAGAGGTACAAGCCAAACATTTTATTTAATTTGATAACTAAAACTTCATAATATGATTACATACCTGGAAAATTTTAAATAGGATTAATATATAGGTATGGAAAATGATACCAAATCAATGAACTTGTTGACTATGCTGTCTCAGACGCCTATACCCTCTGCACGAAACTTAGATGATCACAACCTCTGAATGAGCTTTCCTAATTCAATGATTTCCAAACTGTTTGTGAATGATTTGCTCAGTTTTAACTGCAGATGGTATACTGTTTCTGTGCTAAAACACATACTTAAGTCTTCAAAGCTCCCACACTGCTTCTTTTCTTGATAATTAAATTCATTGAAAAATACGATTAAAAAAATCGAAATGCCAAGTAAACCTGACATTTAATGCTGCACTTTATGCTTCTCTACCCCTCTTAAGGGTTTAAGCTGCAGAAAACATTCTGGAATTGCTCATGTGGATATTCAAGTTTTTACTTAAAAGTTAAATCTATTCATGGTAGATACGGACTGCAGAACAAGGCTCTGGGTGTAACACAGTCTTTTCCTAATTCATATAGTAATACAGTGATTTTACACCGTCAAATTCTCTCCTTTGGAAATGCTCATGTTTCAGATGCTACCTTTTACATGCAGAGCTACTATTACATTAGAAATTAATCTGCTTTCCTAGTAATTGCTCCCCAATCTTATTTTTACTCTTTTACTTTCGAGGCAAATATTTCTTTTAGGCTTGATTTAACATGCGAGGGCACCTGAAACCTTGTGTTGATACCAACAGGACTCTAGTCAGAGAATGGGACTTGAAATTGTATTTATGGTGCATGGTTTCTCTCCTCTTTCGCAACAGTTCTTAGTTGCATACTATCTCATTTTCTCTTACAGCGTTTTAGTGATCATAGGAAGTGTTCAACCATAGTGGTGTTTGTGCCCTCTTTCAGTATAGTTGACACATTCATTTCCTAGCAGACCATTTATTCCAATATTACTCTTTATGTGTTAGTTCCTCTCATTTTTAAATTTATTTATATACCTGCAATACTTCGGTATCACCTTAGTTACAATAGTTTTTCATTTTCTCCTGCAGAAAATTAAACAGTTTCTGACTTTTTCCTCCTTTCTAGTCCCTGCTGCAGTTCCCACATGAAGACATCAGCTGTTTTCTGGCAATATCTGCTTGTTTTTTGTAACTTTCCTTTCTTTTTCTCACAGATACTATATTTATTGCTATGCCAGCTTATGCCCATGCAAATCTTTACATGCCTTTACATTTTGCACATTTTTTTATTTACATTTTTTTATTTTAGATCATTTAAACTTCTTAGTATAATTAACATCTATATATTTTGCACAGTTTTTTAGACAGTTGATTTGTGATACCAGTACTTTTCACCTTGTTGCCTCTCTATTATAATAGTCATAGAGGTTGTATTTGTATTTCCCTCCATTACATCCACCGGGTTTCCCTCTACTAGCTTGCATACTTTTTTCTATTCCTCTTTTCTTGTGAAGAAAAATATTCTTGCAGTTGGAGTCCTGTTCTAGAAATGACTACAGATTATTGGAACAGAATTGCTTCTAATTTGTTTTGAGTGGCATACCTGCTCCTGCTGCTAACCCCTCTCTTTATATCTCCAAGTGTTAAAATACATTCTGAGTTTTTTATGGAATCAGCAATGATGTTAGTTGGTGTTTTCATCAGTGTAACAGAGATTGGACTCTGGCCTTAAATCTTAACAGTACATTACATGTTCATTTCCTACATTCAGTGCATTTTCCCCAAGACGTTGCCTGCCATCTTTTCTCTTCTATTTGTTGCATCGTATTTCTTTTACATGTGCATTATACTTCACTGAACATATGTCTTTGGATATTCATTATTTGTAAGACTTTCAGTTTTAAAATTCTTTCTCTTGTTTCTGTGCCTACTGAAAGCAAGTGATTGTTGAAACTTGCTGTTGAGATGTACAGGCCGTAGTTTTCAATTGCTTCTTTACAAATTTGACATCACTGCCCAAGGCTATTTTTCAGAATCTTCATTTTGGAAAAAAATTAATCAGACCTGTGGGTTACATTATGCTGAACACAAGAATCCTACCGCAGTCAGCCATAGCTTGACCAGTGCCCAGAAAATTATCTGTGATTCCAACACTTTATGCAGAAGAAAAGGCTGAGTCAGAAAATAAAATGCAATATATTGTTTGTTTACAAAGGAAATGCCAAGCAGTTATACTTGTGCTATAGAGCTCAAATAGAAAAATCAATTTGCCTAACTCATATCTAGGAACACAGGCGTAGGAGAGTGTTAGAGGGCAACACAAAGGTCATCATAGAGGAATTCCTGCATCAGTTGGCCTAGACAATCCTGTAGGATAAAGAAGTATGAATAACAAAAGTCTGAATTGTCCATAGCAATGTAATGGGAATATGAGCCCTGATGTGTGAAATACAGAACAGATAATGGTGAATTGTGGGACAATATTTCCACCGGTGGGGGTTCTACTGAAGATGTGAACTGCAAAAGTAAGAACGTAATTCCCAATATGCTTATCTTTTGTGTCTTACATAATTCATGAGTCCAGCAACATCCAAGCTGCAGGACATCAGTTTTTTCTTCTGTTTCACTAGAGGACAGAACAGATACATGCAGATCAATGTTCTTTCTTTGCTTTCTTTCTGTTTCCTTGCTCTTCATTTGTCATGAAGTCAAATAGCTTGACATTTTGACATCTGACCTTATATTCTTGTAAGCATAAGTAAACTGATACAAAAAACCATACCTGACTTCTGCTATCTTTCAGCTAACATTGCTTCTAGATTAAATAAATCCATGACAGTAGATTCTTACAATTTCTACAGATGAATTTACTCCTGTATTATTCAGGTACACAGTAATGTCATTCCTGTAATGCCAACATTTGCTCTTGCTGTTTGTACTTACGATTCTTGCATTTCGGTAAAGGTTTAATTGCTTCCCAATTGTTTTACAACATTTGCCTGGAGATGCTTTGCAAATACAAGTTGATTTTGCTGAATAACTTTGTCTGAGAAAAAATGGGGAGGTGTAAGAACTCACAGAATTGATATGTGCTATAATATCACACAAGTTAAAGAATTCATTTTAGGTGTAGGAAAGAGATTTGTTTTGGATGTTGGACAGCCAGATTGAAAAACTAGTACCTGAAAGAGTTCAGGACCTGTATTTCACGACAATGTTGTAAGTACTGGACTGGAAACTGTTTCTGCCTTCATGTATATTCAAATATTCTTGACAAGACACCTCTCTCAGTAGTTCCAAAGCTGTATCTACACAAAATTTTATGACACAAGGCATCTTTGATGACCATCTGGGTCTGCTGAAGTGAAGCAAGTTTTTGGGTAGTTGCACCTTTCTGTCCATACAATATGTTCATAGGACCATTCCCAGATCTTATCTTGACACTGGGCAGAGATGTGGCTGTGGGCAAGTGTTCAGTTCTAGGAACGTGGGAAAGTAGAAACCTTCCTGTATGTCCCATTAGAGGAGTAAACCCTTTTTCCTAAGAAAGATAACCCTCTTAGCCCCAATGTTACATCATTAAAAGGTCTGATTCCATTCTTTCCTGGATGTATCATTCCAGGTTACACTGAGTTGGGGATGTTGTCAATATCTGTTTTGAATGGACTTGCTGAGTCAGAGAGAGAAAACAATTGTGATTAGGTTGTTGCAGGGGGTATCTGACATGGTATAAATCATCAGGTGCCTTACTCCAAGGAACAGCTTATGTAATTATAGGAAATAGTCACTCAAAAACATGTAAAACTTTTGGAAAAATACAGAACATTCTATATTGGATACAGATTCAGGTTCTTTCTACTGTTGAGAAACTTATTTTTAATTCAATTCATTTTGAACTAAACCGATTCTTCCCCCTACAATTTTCAGTTTCATAGCTCAAACACAAAATCAGTTTTGACAGTAATTTAGTTGGGAATCATTAACTAGGAATAAGATACCTCAGACTTGACTGACTCAGCCACCATACCTTAGTCCATCTTGGCCTTTGCAAACCACTGTAATTTCTCTTGTCCTAATTGCTTCTTTCTCCCTTCCCTTGTGATGTCTCGTCCTTTCCCCTTTAGCCTGTCTCCTTCTACTTCTTTTATTTTCTTATATCGCCTATACAATCATTTCTACAGCTTTTATATCACTGTAGTATCTCAGTATCTTCTCCCTTCCAGCCCTGAGCAATTGATTTTTTTCTTAATCTCTTTTCTCTCTTCTTTTTTTTTTGCTCACTCAGGTTTCCTTTTCCTCTCCTTCTGGCTCTTCTCCTTCTTTATCTCTTATTTATTTTCCCTCCCCTGCTGCACTTCATCCTCTCTGGTTATGCACTTTCACTTTCTCATCATTCTTATCATTCCACTTATTTCTGCCTCATTCTCCATCCTGCTTCTTCTCTGTTTTTTGCAGTTGCTTTCTCTGATACCTCCTGGTGTGCCGTGTATCTCCTCTGCTTTAAATTCTTCTCCTCTGCTGTCTGCTTTCCAGACTTTTAAAAAGTGATCCTAAAACCTTGCAGCCTTTATAAAATAGAGCATTTTTCAACACACAGTTTCTTTTTGTATTCCCTGTTACATAGAATTGTCCTCTCAAAATCAGGGCTTTGAGAGAGATGAATCACGGAAACAAGTTTTACTACAGGTACCAAATATAGATCAAACTTGTGCAGCCTGGAAGAATTACCCCCATATCTGAGAAAACAGTTGCCCATGGTCATTAAAATTAAAAAAAAAATAAAATAATGATTTTTTTTTAATGTTTTGGGTTTTTTTTTTCATTCCCAGCTGAAATTTTGGTGTCCTGGATAAACAAATTTATTGCAAACCAAGCATCTTCTTTCTCATATAGCACAGCCAAAAGGCAAAAAATGTTGTTCTTCTTGTTGGGACTGATATGAACAATCACATGTGGAGATGGATCTGTTCACTCCAGGTCATTCCAATACAGATATTGATTGCCCAAGTCATCACAAAATAATGCTATTCATTACTATTCCTAATCTTTGTCAGAGCTTGTATGGCAATGGCTGAATGTAAATATACGGTACTAGCAGCGTAAACATAGTGCAAGTAATGTCAATACCATATTGGAGTACTGCTCAGCAACACATGGAGAGACAGCAAAATAGGAGGTTAAACTCGTAAACTGAACAATTAATCTTTCAGAACTGGAACATGCAAAGGTGAACAATGCCCGCTCCCTCTCCCTCTGCTGCTCCTCCCTGGAACATTTTCTGTCCCCTGATTTACCCATTAAAATTTATTTTTTTTAGTCTTTAAAGTGAGCAAAGAGTTCACCCTTACTCTCTGGGACTCCCATGTCATTTACTCTGTGTGATATTGCATTGTTTAGAGAGCATAAAGTACATCTTCAGTCATAGCAAATACTTCTGTCAAAATCCTGAATTTTGACTTTTCAGTTTCTACTGTAATAATCACAGTGATTTGGAGAACAGGATCTTCATGCAGCTTTCCTTGATGCTTGATAGGCACCCATCAGTAAAATTTTAAACAGACAGTAGCGGTGGGAAAACAAAGAGAAATAATACCAGCACTAGTTTTTTTGCAGTAAGGTAGCACTGTTGCTGAATAAAATGAACCATCTTCAGGCAACCCCGGCCATCCCCATGACAACCTATACCTCTTAAGGTAGTGGAATTTTGCAGTTATTCTTTTGTTTCCACTAGGAGTGACCATCCTCCTCACAAGAAAGGCATATTTGTCTTACATGACATTCAAGCTCCTGATGGACAACCTGAAAACCCGAAACCCAGTGTAACCTTACTGTAGAAGCCATAAAAATCCTGAAAACAACAAAATTTCTACACTAGTCTTAGTCACTGAGCACTAAAGTTATGGTTTAGTTTTGAAATAGGGTATAAAGTTATTAGAATATAAAGTTATTAGATAAAAGAAATGGTTGTGAAGAGGTGCTTGGGGTATTTTTGAGGCTATTGACCACACACATTCTTTAATAAAACCACCTTATTTTTCTGTCTGAATGTTAATTCTGATCTACACATCTCAGAAGAGTGCAATGATTTTTTTTTTGTGTGTGTGTTTGGTACTCATAGACAGGATACATTTCAGAAATTGAAGTCTAGGTATTTGGGATTTGTGTGAACCTGAGACAACAATCATTCACTTCCTAAATCTGCAATTTACTTAGTTTCCCAGATTAAGTTTCTGGTTGGGCTGATGTGCTCCACGGGAGGGTCTGTCTGGGAAGCAGATGTCTATGTATTGCCTTGGGTGCTGTTGCATGACTAATGTACACAGATAAGCACCAAACACAGTGGCATCAACAACCTTCTGCATATATTGCTGGTGAGGAGGCTTATTTGGTGTCATAGCAGTTGTAGATCTATGTTGAGACACTGTGTCTTTAACTGATGTTTTCACTGAGTTATGCCAAATAGGGGATTCTCTTTCTGTTATTACTTCCACTTTTTCTCCTCTGACCACTAACTGAACTGGATTAACAGGATTACACCCTGGAGGTGTTCAAGGCCAGGCTGGATGAGGCTTTGAGCAACCTGGTCTAGTGGGAGGTGTCCCTGCCCATAGCAGGGTGGGTTGGAACTAGATGATCTCTAAGGTCCCTTTCAACCCAAAAACATTCTATGATTCTGTGATTAGCACAGGCTGCTCTCTTTCCCCTCCTCTATTCAATGTCCCTTTCATTCCCTGCCTGCCTTAGAATGAGGTGCAAGATTTCCTTTGCTCAACAACAACTCCATCCTCTGGGCTGTTATGCACAAGATGAGGGCATAGCTGGCTCCAGCACTAACTATTTTAAAAAGAGACAGCACTCTTCCATTGTGAATTCTATTTCAGGAGGGATCCAGGTAGAGTAAATCCTAAGGGGAGAAAGTAATCTAGTAATGTCTATCGTATTTTTTTACCTTCAAGAGATCCCTATACCTTCAAAAGAGAGAAATGATCTTCAAATGATTATTTCTGGATCATCTTCTGGATGTCCCCATCTCTGATAATATCTTAGATAATTGAGGTCACCCACTTCTCTCTCCCTTACTACAAGAAAATACAAATTTTAGTCTAAGCAACGGATTCCATTTTTCTGTTTTCCTACACACAAAATGTCAATTCTTTCTTTGTCTTAAAATAGCAGTCTCAGAGCATTCAGTGGTCTTGTGCTTAAGGCATCAGGACATCTGGATGCTGTCCCAGTTTTTCAGAATCAATATAAATTGATCAATATTGATTCTCAGTAGATTAACAAAGTAACAAATAAAATCAACTCTTTTAAAGTCTTTTATATAACTGATAAAAGAGCAGTTTAGTTCAAAGATACATATTCTGCATTTTTTTTCAAGAGTTGTGACAACATCTGAGTTAAACCACTCAGACCTTCCAACTTAAGTGGAGATAAAAAATATGTCCAAATTTAGAAAATA
The DNA here is from genome assembly GCA_011057875.1 of Pterocles orientalis. NCBI lineage: Eukaryota > Metazoa > Chordata > Aves > Pterocliformes > Pteroclidae > Pterocles > Pterocles orientalis. The sequence continues at coordinate 740,870 of WKFP01014252.1, forward strand.
AACTGGAGTTTACCTTTCCTTTCTTCACAGTTACAGGTCATAACACTCAATACTTGGTGATATTATGACTTGGTTTCAGCTAGAACAGAATTAACTTTCTTCATAGTCTCTAGTATGAGGCTGTGTTTGGATTTGTGCTGAGAAGAACATTGATAACACGATAAAGTTTATAGCTATTTCCAAGCAATGTTTAATTAAGCCAAGGACTTTCCAACTTCTCATTCTTTGCTGGTATGCAGGTGCACAAGAATCTGGGAGGGAGCATAACCCACAATTACTGTCTTAGGATTTGACTTTAGGTTTAGGATTCAGACTCAAATTGGCCAACGGTATATTCCATGCCATGCATGTCATACCCAGTGTATAATAAGGATTTGTACAGAAGCTTTCATTCTCAGTCATCTCTCTCTTTCTCTTGGATTGTTGGACTCTCAAGCTCTTATCATTTTTCCAGGGTTGCAGTTTTGAGACTTTCTCTGCTCTAGGATCATAAGCTTGGAACGGGCTGAGCCTTGCTTATATCATGTGGTAAATAGCTGCACTGGGTACCACTTATTTGTATATTTGTATATATTTTTATTATCATTGTTATTTTTAATTTGATTTCATAGTTATTAAATTGTTCTTATCTCAACCCACAAGTCTCATTTCCCTTTATCCCTTTACTTCCCTCCCTCATCCCTGGGATGGGGAGAGGGTAAGCAAGTAGTTGTGTGATATCATCTGCCAGGTTGGTCAAACCATGACATATTACAGACACTGAAAAAAGATCCACACTTTAGGCAGGTCTCTCTGAAAAATTAAAATAATACTCATTTTACAGGCAGCTTAATAAGTGAGTAATCATGATTAGTTCATGCAGGTTATAGAAAAAGCACAGGTTCCTCTCAATGAGAACTATCAAGGATTTGGCTGTCATAAAATTATTAAAGGAGTTGTTCCCTGTTAATTAAACTAAATGAAGACCATATCATATTACTAATAAGGACAATAAATTATTGAAATACTGTATCTTTTGTGTTGCAAATATTATTGCCATTTTAATTACATATTGACATTAATAAAATACAAAAAGGAACACATAAGACTTGGAGTTATATGTGTTTTTTTCCAACTTTTGAGCTTCTGTGCATTTTATATCTGTATCAAGGTCATCAGCTTTCAGATAATGTAGCTAAAAATTGATTTTTGAATAGTCTCCTGCTGTGCTTGATGTCGTTTTCTGTCTTTATAAAAGACAAAAAACTCCAGGAAGAAGGTAAAATTTATTTTTTCACAAGATTTTTCCTTTTTATGATCTATTGTTGTCATTTTTTAACTTGCAGATTCATTTATCTGATGATCCACTCAGAAGAATAGTTAATTATTCTTGAGTTTAGTGTTATTTTCTAGAAACCTAACATACATATATCTATCTGACAATGCCTTTTCAAATTAGTAGCTTCATGAACTGAGCAGAAAATTTTCAAAAACATTTCTGAATCTTTGCTTTTTTTTCATTTTATTGTCGTGCTTTTCATGAAACTATTTATCATATGATTTTTCTTGTCTCTCTTGAAGAAAACATAAAAAAATCTATGGTTAAAAGGGCTTGATCCCCTAAGATTTATAAAATCAACATTTGAATTTTAGTTGGTCAGGGAGCCAAGAAATAATGCATAATGTAAAGATTTCTATAGGAGTGTTAATTTTATGCTTAAAAAGACTAAGTCAAAAGCTCAGGCAGACACTGCTTTTCTTCAGCAGAGAGTTCCTCAGGGCAGTGAGGAGGGCTCACAGCAAACTCACTCCCCTGGACTTTAGGAGAGCGGACTTTGGCCTCTTCAGGGACCTGCTTGGAAGAGTCCCATGGGATAAAGCCCTGGAGGGAAGAGGGGCCCAAGAAAGCTGGCTAATATTCAAGGATCACTTCCTCCAGGCTCAGGGGCAATGCATCCCAACAAAGAGGAAGGGAGGCAAAAATGCCAGGAGGCCTGCACGGATGAACAAGGAACTCCTGAGCAAAATCAAACAAAAAAATGAAGGATACAGAGGCTGGAAGCAAGGACAGGTAGCCTGAGAGGAATACTGAGAAACTGAGAAGCCAGAGATCAGGTTAGGAAAGCTAAAGCCCAAACAGAATTAAATATGGCCAAGGACATTAAGGTAATGAGAAGAACTTCTGTAGGTATGTCAGCAGCAAAAGGAGGACTAGGGAAAATGTGGGCCCCCTCCAGAAGAAACCGGGTGACCTGGCTACCAAGGATATAGAGAAGGCTGAGGTACTTAATGAGTTCTTTACCTCAGTCTTCACTGGCAAGAGCTCAAGCCACACTGCCCAAGTTGCAGAAGGCAAAGGCAGTGACTGGGAGAAGGAAGAACTGCCCGCTGTAGGAGAAGATCAGGTTCAAGACCATCTAAAGAACCTGAAGGTGCACAAGTCCATGGGACCTGATGAGATGCATTCACGGGTCCTGAGGGAACTGGCAGGTGAAGTTGCCAAACCACTATCCATCATATTTGAGAAGTCGTGGCACTCTGGTGAAGTTCCTGCAGACTGGGAAAGGGGAATCATAACCCCCACTTTTAAAAAAGGAAATAAGGACCCGGGAAAGTACAGGCCAGTCAATCTCACCTCTGTGCCTGGCAAGGTCATGGACCAAATCCTCCTGGAATTTATGCTAAGGCACATGGAAAACAAGCAGGTGATTGGTGACAATCAACATGACTTTACCAAGGGAAAATCGTGCCTGATGAATTTGGTGGCCTTCTACGACAGGGACACAGTGCTGGTGGATGGAGGAAGGGCAACTGGCATAATCTACCTAGACTTGTGCAAAGCCTTTGATACAATCCCACATGACATCCTTGTCTGTAAGTTGGAGTGACACGGATTTGACAGCAGGACCACTCGCTGGATAAGGAGTTGGCTGGACAGATGCACTCAAAGAATTGTGATCAGTGGCTCAATGTCCAAGTGGAGATCGGTGACAAGTGGTGTTCCGCAGGGGTTGTTACTGGGACCAGTGTTGTTTAACATCTTTGTTGGAGACACGGACAGTGGGATGGAGTGCACCCTCAGCAAGTTCGCCGATTACACCAGACTGTGTGGTGTAGTGGACACGCTGGAGGGAAGGGATGCCATCCAGAGGGACCTTGACAGGCTGGAGAGATGGGCCAATGCAAACCTCATGAAATATAACAAGGCCAAGTGCGAGGTCCTGCACGTGGGTCGAGGCAACCCCAAGCACAAATACAGGCTGGGTGGAGAATGGATAGAGAGAAGCCCTGAGGAGAAGGACTTGGGGGTATTGGTGGATGAGAAGCTCAATGTGAGCCAGCAGCGTGCGCTTGCAGTGCAGAAAGCCAACCGTGTGCTGGGCTGCATCAAAAGAAGCATTAGCAGCAGGTCGAAGGAGGTGATTCTCCCCCTCTACTCTGCTCTCGTGAGACTCACCTGGAGTATTGTGTTCAGATGTGGGTCCCCCAACATAAAAAAGACATGGACCTGTTGGAGAGAGTCCAGAGAAGCGCCACAAAATTGGTCAGAGGGCTGGAGCACCTCCCCTATGAGGACAGGCTGAGAGAGTCGGGGTTGTTCAGCCTGGAGAAGAGAAGGCTCCGAGGAGACTTAATAGCAGCCTTCCAGTACCTGAAGGGTCTACAGGAGAGATGGGGAGGCACTCTTTATCAGGGAGTGTAGTGAGAGGACATGGGGTAATGGTTGTAAGCTGAAAGAGGGTAGATTTAGACTAGCAATTAGGAGGAAGTTTTTCACTGTGAGTGTGGTGAGGCACTGGAGCAGGTTGCCCAGGGAAGTTGTGGATGCCCCATCTCTGGGGGGGTTCAAGGCCAGGCTGGATGAGGCTTTGAGCAACCTGGGCTAGTGGAAGGTGTCCCTGCCCTTGGCAGGGGGTTGGAACTCCGTGACCTTGAAGGTCCTTTCCAACCCAAACCACTCCATGGTTCTATGATTCTATGATTCTTTTGTCCCCCTCCTTCTGCAGAAAATGTAAAATTTCTACATCTCTTTCATTACGCTAATCTTTGTAACACCTTGCTACCAATAAACTTGCACATGTTCTCCTGCAGTGAGATGGAATCAGCTGCAAAGTCAGGACATTAAACAAACCTAGTCTCAGTCAACATCTGGAAAATGTTTATTTTGTGAGTTACTTGTGTTGCTAATTAAACAAGTTAACCTAAAACCGTGAGCTGTGAGTAGAATACTAGAAGACTACTTGTGACTCCTGGGGAAGGGCAACAACACTAAATTGTCCACATGACAAGACATAAATGTAAGATTAAAAAGGACTTGTTAAAGACGAAACAACTAAAAGAATTGATTAATGAAGAGCCTCTAAAGTCGGGCTAAGGAGCCATAGAAGAGCGGAAAACAGCAATCTGAATTTTGCAGGAAAACTGGCAGGCTGAGATAGACAGCAGCCTTATTATTTTCCTTAATGTATGGCTGGTTTCTTTTTTTTTCTCCAACCTAAGTGCTTCAGAGATGAGTTATGCTCTAAGACAAAAGCATTGTGACTCACCCCCCTGACAGATATTGTTTTCTGTGGCTGTCTTTTGGAACATGCAGCAGTACAAATATTTAAGTGCGCATTCCTGGAGGTGAAGTATCGTGAATATATATATATATATACATGCTTGTAATATCATATGTTGTAAAAGTATCTGTCCTGTGTACCAGAAATGATGAGGATGGGGGAATAGAGTGGGGAAGGAAAGAAAGGTAGTAAGGAAAAAGGAGGGAAAGAAAAGAGGGAAAGGCAGAGGGGAGCACTACCACTTACCAGAACTCTGTTCAAAAATCTTGTTGTTGTCTAGGAAGGACAGTTAAAGTGATTCTCTTTCTCTCCAGAGAAAATAGCGAGAAATGAAGATAAAATTTTTTACATCAGATTACATTTACCATTGATTTTTTTTCCATAATGTTGACTGATCAATGGAAAGCAAACCAGTATTCTTAAAATCTGAAACAGCGTTCATGATTATAAAGACCAACCAAGAACAAAAATGCTGCATATTGTTATAATTCACTGGATAATGCACCTCCTTACTCTGCATGCAAATACAAGGATTCATTTGACCTGTATGGATACAGGACAATATTAGGACAAGAGTGAATAATCTTACTATTAAGAATTCAAAAAGATTGGAAAGGGTGAGCATATTTTTTTTCCCTGGTGTTTTATGCATGTAGAATCATGTTGAAAGAATTCAAACAAAACCGGCAAGGAATATCAGCTAAATATGAAGAATGGGAAACAGAACAAGTGAAAAACATGAGGATCATAAGGAACTTCACTCAAAAATTTGGGCAATCTTTCAATATTTATTTTTTAACTTCACCAAGCTGGTTGGGATTTGATAAGACTTGACAGGTTGTGCCTGACAATGTTTGAGATGGGATTTCAATTATATTTAGACAAAGCAAGAGATTTATTGCAGTCAGAATGCAACAATAAAAACGGTGGCTTCAAACTACATACAATCATCTGTAGTGACAGTGTGTTTACAATTACATATTCAACATGGCGACATAAGCAACTGGATTTATGAAGATGGTGTAGTTTTGATTACTTCTCCACCTGAAAAATTGCATGATTTAACAAAATAGATTTTATTTGAATTTGCAACCAGATTTTCAAAGACATAAAAGATTTACTACAGAAAAACCCCAGCAGTAGTGATGGAAGGGGAAAGCTTGAACAGGCTTTGTACCTATGTTCAGACTCTGACTTAGATAATTCATATAGAGTAAATATTTCAAAAGATTAGATATGACAAGAACATCTATAGCATAGGTACTGATAAGCTGAAAATGCAAAAATGATCTCAAACCAAAAATTAGATTTCAAAGGCAGTAGCCTGGATGCCAACTAGATAAGTTTGTGAGACTTCCAACCTTAGAGAAGAGAAAGACTCAGAGGTCAGAAAAACATGAAATGCATTATTTCTGAAAATAAACATATCATAAAAGTAAATTTTTAAATTGGATGAGACCTAATTAATATAATTAAGAGAATGAAATTAAACTTTCATTAGAAATATGCTTAGAAATTAAGGCACCACTTAGAGAAAGTATTCATTCAAAGATGCATGGAAGGAAGAAAAAGGAAGAGAAGACTAATGACTGCTTGGAGGTAAAGGAGGTAGAGAAATTGGTAGGAGTGAGGTTCAGGCAAACAAATTTAGCAAGGAACAGGTAGATGTTATTTGTGCAATCAAACTGTGTGTACCACTAACTCTCACGCTAAGGACAGCTGTGTGTAATAATAAAAATAATAGAAAACGTTATTCAAAACAGCACAGACAAAGTTGTGTCAAAAGTCAGTGTCAGTTTTCAGGGAGGGTATTTTGTTTTAAATATGTCCATCTTACAGCTGTGATACTTAAGGCTTCTGGGTACCAGTGTCGTGATTCTCTTAGCTGATGTGAAAAAAAGGTGTAAGAAGGCAAACTTTCAGTACAAACAGTGTAAGATGAGACATCAAAAGCAAAAGAAGGGATCTGCTCTTTGTTTGTTTGTTTGCTTATTTATTTACAGCAAATAACATTACACCAACAGAATGTGATTCTGTTAGGAAGAGTAAAATGTTCATTGGTGTGGTAATTTGGGGAAAGTAAGAAAAAAAAATTGTTGAAGTTAAATACAATACAGAACAACCCAGTTAGAGTTTAAAAATCTTTTCTTGGTTGGTGACAAAGATAGGGATGAGCAAGTGCCCAAACTACACACCTGGATTAAATAGGAACTATCATGTATTAAGTCTGTTAAATTTTATAATGTTAATAGGAACTCATCTCAGAGCATCTTGGGTTTTTTGTTTTCAACCAAAGAAAAATACATTTTCTTTTCTTTTATTTTTACGTTCAGCTAAGAAACAGGAGGTTTAATTGTGTGAGAAGAACTACATTTATTTTACCTCAGTTTTGATTTTGTAGTTTTAAAAAAGATGTGTTAAAAACACCAGCATGATGCAACCCTTCTATGAGTCACCATTTATAAGTGGTTGCATTTAGAAGATAACAAAAAGCCTCTTCTGTGCTTTTTCACAGCAGACTCAAATAGACTAGCATCTCAGGAGAAGAGTACTCTGTCTCCATGACACCTTGAAATATCCAGTTACCATAGTACCCACAATTTTAAAAGATTGGTCATCCCAAACAGATTAGTAGGAGCATGAAGGAACCAATCCAGAATGTATTTAAATACTCCAGTATCCTATTGTTCCAGGTAATAGCGAGTTTTTACCAGGGCTTTGTTTAATAGTTTTGCCAGTTACTGTTCCCTTTGCTGTATCAAGTATGAAAAAAACTTAATTACATTATGAAAAAGATAAGCAATAAGTTCTCTTTGAGAACATTTATAGGCACAGTTTTTAAAACACATCAGCTCAAAAAACAAAATAATTTTTCTTTGTATATGTGCTAAATTCTACCCTAACAAATATTTCAAAGGGTCTGTCTATGCAATGTTTTACTGATATCTACAAGCAAAGCGAGTGCGTCTCTCAGACAGCCAGAGGCTATAGATATTTCTGAAGTGTTCTGTCCTATTTGGAGCTACCAATTTTCAGATACAATAAGAAGCAATTTCTTAATTCATTGTTAGCTACTTTATAATTTTTTACTTCAATCTCCATAGTAACATCTTGCAAAAAGACAAACCATTCTATGGAGAAGAATATAAGATATCCTTCAGAATGGATGTTGAGAAGCAATAACTCTGGACAACTCCCTGGCAAAAAGAATATAGGATCCTGAAGACTTGGAGACAGAGGGCAATGAATACAAACAGAAAAAAAGTTCCAATAAAATACAGTTGAACAGTTAAAACTGCTGGTGAAAGTAGTGAAGTAATGGTCTAGTGTCCATACTTTAAGAAACTTAAAGTTAATGAAGAAAAGACAGTGACAGATAATATACTGATTTAAAGAAAATATTTACAGTAAAAGCCATAGAAGGCTCGATGTGTTCTGGTTATCGAAGAGAAAGTTAAGAAAATTTTAAATTTGTATCTTCACAGATACTTCATCAACAATGATTATTTAAAGGAATTCAAGAGATATTAGCTGGTAGAAATTGAACCCAGAGAGATTCAAATTTTATGACAACATACATATTTTTGATAGAGCAGGCTGGTAATTATTGCAGCGTCTGCTAAAGGAAACAGCAAATTCTTTATCTTTTGATAGCTTCAAGTCAAGAGGGACATAATTTTTTAGCATAGTCTTTTGCCCCTCAGAAGTTGTTGGGCTCATTTTCCACATCATCTAAAGAATTACATTTTAAGGGTGCTACTAAAGTGGTTTTTTTTTTGTGAAAAAAAGGTCCCCAGTAATATTTAAATGAAATGATAGCCAGTTTACTTTTCTTTATTATGTGATAGGAAGGTAAGGCTGAAGTTTTTAGTCTAGTGCTCTCTGGAAAGAGCTGGGGTTGCAATGCAAAGTTAGATGTAAATATTGTTGACCTAGGCTGGTGAGAGCGAAATGGAACCAAGCTTTTGGCTTGTCTGAGCTTTCAGATGGGAGTTCATCCCCAGGTACCACAGAATATCAAAAATATCTGACTCCATCTTGGTGATCAGGCACAAGAAAAGTGAATGCCAACATACTTCCAGACCTGCCCTGCCCCGTAAAAGACGTGTAATTTTTTTTTTCTTTTTTTCTTTTTTTTCTGTGTTTTTTTTTTGTCTGCCATAGCAAGTACCAAATTAGGAGAAAAATTGACTTTGCTACACAACTAAAGATTTCACATAATTCTTAGTGTCTAGCTACTCAGTAGCAGTTTTATTTAACCTATACAGACCTAAATAGTTTGTGTGCAGAAGACAAGAAAATATTTAATTCCCATAGCAACGGAGAGCAAGAAGGGGTCATAAATTACCAGGGACTGTCGGCTTAAGCATGATACAGATTGTAAAGAGCTTGCTCACTGGAGGCTGGGGTGCTGAGCTCTGCAGCTAGCTCTAGGAGGGCAGTCCAGCAAAGACAATTTGTACTGGGAAGTGTAAATTTAATTTTATTCTGGTTTAAAGCAAAATAATTGCATATAAGCCCATAGCATTATATCACCCATGCATAAAAATTAAAGAGGTAGTTATGCAGAAATTTCAATTGCTAGTTCAGAGCTTTTGGGGTGTCTAACTGAAACTGGGTTATTACATACAGAACACTCCTGATCAAACATGCACAAATGTCTTGGTATGCCTCTTACACAGGAGAAATATGTGTTTTTTGCTATAAACTACTCAAAACCTAATTGAAATATTACACAGGAAATAAAACATGCTTTCTCATTTACAACTGCTGGGTATGAAAAGAAGAGAGGTGGTGGGTTGGCCCTTGGCTGGGGGCCAAACCACACACACCCGCTCACACAGTCCCTGCCCCCACCCAATTATAGGGGAGAGAATTAAAGAGGTAAATGGCAAAGAGGACTCGTGGGTTGAGATAAGGACAATTTAATTACTAAACTACAATAATATTAGAAATAATACTATATACAAAGATGCAATGTGATACACAGTGATACTGCCCCCTACCCACCTGATGACCAAAGGCCTAGCCCACTCCCAGCCAATGGCCCCGAAGGAGGGAGAGAATAGGTGATACACAATTATGCTGCCCCCCCGAAAAAGGCTCGGCCTGTTGACAATGATACTGCCCCCCCAAAAAGGCTCGGCCTGTTGCCAACTAATAATCCCCAGAAACAGCACAGACGATTCCCCCAGAAGGGGGGGAAAAGGAGGAAAGGGGGTGCACCGCTCCCGGAGGCACTCACGGAACGGAGATAACAGCCCAAGCGTCCCAGCCTGAGAGCTGACTGAAGCAGGGGAAAAAAACAGCTAACGATCCTCCGGGAGAGGGAGGATGCCAAAACTCACTGAACGGAGATAAATGAGTGTCCCGGGTCGAGAGCTAACGGCGGCCGTGGGGGGGGGGGGGGGG
>WKFP01014252.1:769045-782459 GCA_011057875.1 Pterocles orientalis
ACCTATTCTCTCCCTCCTTTGGGGCCATTGGCTGGGAGTGGGCTGGGCCTTTGGTCATCAGGTGGGGAGGGGCAGTATCACTGTGTATCACATTGCATCTTTGTATATAGTATTATTTCTAATATTATTGTAGTTTAGTAATTAAATTGTCCTTATCTCAACCCAGGAGTCCTCTTTGCCATTTACCTCTTTAATTCTCCCCCCTATAACTGGGTGGGGGCAGGGACTGTGTGAGCGGGTGTGTGTGGTTTGGCCCCCAGCCAGGGGCCAACCTGCCACAGCTAGCAACTGGGGCTGTGCCCTTCCCAGCTTCTCCTGCACCTGCAGACACCGGGACAGCAGAAAAGCTGAAAAGTCCTTGACTGTCCTGGCAGCAACTCTAAACATCAGTAGGTCATCAGCCTTCTTCTCAGCACAAATCCAAAACATAGCCTCACACTAGCTACTATGAAGAAAGTTAACTCTGTACCAGTCAAAACCAGGACACCTTGGCTCTCTAGTCAATGAATCAGCTTATGGACGGGAATTAGGAAGTCTCAGTTGGTGTGATGTTGCTGCTGATGTACCATACAGTAGCAATCGATATGAGTCGCTCTTTGACCCTTGGCAACCTTACAACAGAATTGTCCTCCGAGAGGCCAAGCACGATAGATAGCTGTTTAATTAGTCCATCTCTAAGGCAGCAATACCAAAAACCCAACAATACTCTTTTTGGGTTCTTGCAGTACCCCCTCCTGAGCTAGTCTATGCCAAGGATGCATGGAATTTCTGGGCCAGCCACAGTTGTGTCCTTTTGCCACTCATTCCCAGTCGGACTCCCTTCACTTGAAGAAAATTAACTCTATCCAGGCCAAAACCAGCACTCGGTCTTATTGATTCTTGTTGCTTTGGGTGGACAAACTTCCCATTCTGTCAGGACTAACCAGACCTGTCGGGAAGTCCTGGTGCTTGACAGACTCTTAGGGAAACACTTATCTTCATTGTAACTTACTTATCCCACCTGTGTATGCCCAGATATTGTACTTTTCTACTGGCTACTAGCTCATCACTGAACAGGCTATTCAGAGAATCTGGGTATGTTTCATTGACAAGTAAAGAGTGAAACAGTTGCTAGGATCAAGGAGTTAATTTATAATAAGTGACAAAAGCTTGTGTGTCATATATTAGTGTCTTCTAGAATTTGATTTTAAAATGCTTCTCAAATCCCAGATATTGAACATCTCTGAAGGGTAATGAGTTATTTGTGACAAAATGACATTGCAGAAAATGAAGCAGCCATTACAGATGTGCTCAGCAATAGCTCACAGACAATCTTGGGTAACCGAGTGAGTTTTATAGAGAGATGATGCCCACGAGAGTGCTATTATCTCTAACTCTTATCTGAAAATGCCTCTTATGATTTTTAACATACATTTGGATAACTGCCAGAGAGCTTATTTTAATATGTCACCTAAAGTACAGATAGCTCTTCTATCAGTAGAGTGCTACGGAGTGCCACTTTGAGACTTGAACCCATGACATTGTGTCAGAAGCAAAAATCATTACAAATGAACCAGAGAGAACTTGGCAGCCTACTTCATGACTTCTTATCTTTACACAAATTGCTATGGCAAGATGCATTGCTTCTTAAAGAGAAATGTCGCTTGTACCCAAACTGAAATTATAACATCTGGTTTTTATTCAGTTTAAATAGCCAGAGGTTAAGGCTGTGTCTTCTTTGATAAACACTTATGTTAATACTTCAAAGCAGGAAAGGGATCTATGAATATTAAACACAGTTCTCAAAAGTGACCTTAACTTTTTACCTTCCCATGTAATTCTGATTGCTGCTCTATGTAGTTTCAGAATAGCAGTAATACCCCTTTAAATAATGAATTGCCAATGCAAGACCTACTTCTATTATACTGAATGACAAAATTTTTTAAAAAATTTGGATAATATGTTACTGTATGTGAATTAATGGCAAAACTCACTAATTCAAAGCCGGGAATACATTGACATTTGATGGATAACATAGGTAACATATTTTGCAGTTCTTTTTTCTGGTTTGTCCTAATGCCCACTGTACTTCACTTTTTTGTTTTATTCAGTAGGCCTAAATAAGGATGGAAACAACATAATACTTAATATCTATATTATCCCCCATTTTATGGTAGAAGATCCAGTTGCAAGCCAACAATTCTATCATTAGTGAGATTTTTTCTTGCATATTAGAGACCAGCATAAGAATTGACTTAACCTTTCTGTGATTGACATATATTTATGCAGACCTTAATTCCTCCATCTGTCAGTTCCAAAAGCTGAAAGTACTGTGGCTAAACACGTAGTTATATTTAGGCATAGTTTAGGCCTCTGTATAAAAGGGAAAGTTTTCCCAAGATAGCTGTCAGCTCTGTTGGAAAAACACACCTTCCGGCGGACATTGTTGTATTGCCAAATTTCTGTACAACAGCACAGTAGAATTTGTTGGGTTTTGTTGAGGTCTCATGTGAGAGTGTAATTCTGATGAATTTTGGAATACCTAGCTTTCAAACCAGTGTTAGAAATTGCTAGGCAAGGCACCACTCTATCTCATTTTTTCCACTTTATTAATTGTTCTTTTGCTGAAATGTATATTTCACATTGCTTATTATCTTTAATGCTAAAGCCATACATTGAAGAATATACAGAAAGTTCAGTTACAGAAGTAAGCAATGATACCACATCACTCTGCAGAAACAGTCCTTTCTCTTCCACCACTCACTTCCACAAAGATAGACGATACCCAGGGATAAAATCTATTTCATATGTAATTTTCTCCTTCTTTTAGGTACAAGTTTTCTTTAAATACAAACCCAAATATTCTGTCATCCCATCAACTTGTAAAGGGAGTGAAATTCAAAGTAGTCTGTTATCCTAAGCTCCAGACTTAGTTTATGTTCTGTACTACTAGTTATTCAAACAGGTACATCGTTCTAGCATCTAACGTAGTGAATGTTTGATACAACCACATACATGTTCAGTAATATATTCTGATTATCCAAATACTTTTTTCTGGTTCTAAAAAGTAACACGGATGTTTGTACATAGGTTTGACAGTGGCACCTACAATAATTTACAATGCATGTGGTGTTCTCAACAGCGCCTTCCTTTTAAATAATAAAAAGCACATCAAGAAATTTTACATTAAAATTCTGAAACCCCTTCAGCTAAAAAATATTTTGGATAAACAAAGTATGTGCCAGAATGAAGTATGTGTACTACCATACATCTTGTGAGGCAGTAACTGCACTCCCTTTGCACATACAGTCGTTTCTTTCTTTTGGAATTTTTTTTTTTGTTCTAAATACAAAATTCTATTTTTGAGCATTTAATTTAATTTTGCATTAATTTCTTCACAATCACAGATTCCTAATGGACAACTTTGGAAGCCAAAGCTCTCTCCAATATTGTATGTACTCGCTGCAGAAAACAAGGATTGTTTAAATTTCTGCATCATTCATCTCTCAGGGAATACATTATTGCTTGGCAAAGAGTTTAAACCTCTAAACTGCAGCCTCAGGGTCTTCACTGCAGTAGGCAGATTTCACAATCCTGCTGTAGTTAAACTAGGTCTGACAATGGAAGATAAATGAGACAGTAAAGCACACCTCAGTAAAAAATATCTTTTTAGAGGGAAAGCTTGGTAGCAAGGACTCAGCATAATGACTTATATTTTCTGGGATTTGCCCTGGTGTTTATCCACAGCTTCGAACCATGTTTGGTAAACCCGTAATTACTCTGAATCTTGCTCAGGGCTGTTCACCTTGTTCTGTCTTATATGCTATAAACGTGTCCTCAGGATTCAGCAAATTTTATGCTGACCACATTTAGTAGGCAGAATAACATGACTGATTTATTTCACACAATTCACCAAATAGATTTCAAGTAGCTGTAACTTTCTGACTACTGACTTGAAGAATTCTTTAATTTAATTAGGACATTATTAGACAAATATAAATGACTAATGTTGGAGATGAATAATCATTAATTCAAGCTTAATCTGTGAGAACACATTCTAGACTTTCATCCTATTTAGAATGAAATCAAAATGGACTATCATTACTGCAAACTTATTTTAGAAATGAATAGATGGTATCAATGTTTAATATTCTTTTTGTGTGAGTGTGTGACCTAGTAATGGTCAAGGATATGTTTCATGTATTTTATTTCTTTCTGTTAAATTTCATGTAATGCTAGGACTTATCTTCATTATTTTGCCTGAACCTCTGTTCTCTTGAAATGCACTGCTTGTACTCCTAGATGTGCTCAAGCCAGCTTTGTTTTTGCTGTAAATTGATAATGTCAACATCACAATAGAAAGCATTTGATAACAGTAACTGTAACCAAAAAGGAGTCCACGTACAAGTGAATTTGATCTGGAAGAATGTTCTTCCTAAATCTCCCTGATCCAATCCTTACTGTGAATTTATGGAAGGCCAGAATTAACAGATAAAATACCTGAGGAAAATACATTAATTACATACGAGTTTAATGACACTCGGTCCTTGTTACAATTAAAAATATAAAATAAATCAAATGCTTAAAATAGGTCTGTATCATGACAGATTCATAACTAATCAACCAAGTAAAAAGCATGCTCAACACTGACATAAGTATGTCTACTTAGTTTTGAATAAAATATAGAATATCCCCAAGGGGACAAGAAATGAACATGTGATAAGATTAGAAAGAAAAAACTCCAAATATTAGACCACTCTGATTGACAAAGAATTGAGTAAAAACAAAAAAATAAAAAGATCACTTCTCTGTACCTGTGCTTTTCTCCCACTGAAAAGGTTTATGTTTATCAATTGTTCTTTTTTTCCAGTAAAATGGATTTTTAGGTTACCATAACTCAAATTGAAATTATATCTTCTGTAATGTAAAAAGAAAAGAAAATGAAATACATTAATTGTGATTCTAAGTGGGAAATTTTAGCATGTGGTCCTGCGTGACAGTCACTTGTGTATATCGTGTATCACTTAATTTGTTTCAGCTTAATATATGTTCAGATTTAGATTTCTTTTTTTCAGACAAATGTGAGTTACTCTCCAGTTCAATGGGACTATTTTCCTGCTGGCAGGTTTTGTTCCTGCTTAGTAACTTAGGACTTTCCTCCACTTCTGGGAAGGAGAAAATAAAAAAAAAAAGAGTTCAGAAAAGACTAAGTGATGTTCTTTTGTTCTGCTTCCATGTAGTGCATGAAACTGGTTATGAACTTAGAAGAGTCCTTGTGCACCACAATCCAAAGAGATATGCATCCAGTCCAACTGCCTGACCAATTCAGAGCTGACCAAAAGTTAAAGCATGTTATTAAGGGTATTGTCCAAATGTCTCTAAACATTAGACAGGCCTGGGGCATCAGCTACCTCTCTAGGAAGCCTGTTGCCGTGTTTCACCACACTCTCAGTAAATAAATATTTCCTAATGTTAACACTGAACCTCTCCTGATGCAGCTTTGAACCATTCCCATGTGTCCTGTCACTGGATACCAGGAAGAAGAGATCAGCACCTCTCTCTCCACTTACCCTCCTCAGGAAGCTGTAGAGAGTAATGATGTTGCCCCTTAGTCTCCATGTCTCCAAACTAGACAATCTCAAAGCTGCTCCTCACAGGACTTTCCTTCCAGCCGTCTCACCAGATTTGTCGCCCTCCTCTGAGTGACTTTAATGTCCTTCTTGAATTGTAGGTCCCAAAATTGCACACAGTACTCAAGGTGAGGCTGCACCAGTGCTGAATACAGTGGAATCATCACCTCTTTTGAGCAGCTGGTGATGCTGTGCTTGATGCACCCCAGGATGCGGTTTGCCCCGTTGGCTATCAGGGTACTGTTGACTCATATGGAGCCTGCACTCTGGAACACCCCTGGATCCCTTTCTGCAGGGCTGTTCTCCAGCCACTCCTCTCCCAGTTTTATACTTGTGTCTGGCGTTACTCAGTCCCAGGTACAGAATACAGCATTTGTTGTCAAAGTTCATGTCACTGATGATTGCATAAGAACTGCTCACCAGCAAACAAAACATTGGTGTGTTATGAACACTGTGTTCATCACAAATCCAAACCATAATACCCTACAAACTACTCTTGTCCCTTGAGAGAGCACCTCCCAGTTAACTATCATAAGCAAACTTGCTAATGGTGCATTCGACTCCTGCATCCAGACCACTGATAAATATGTTGAACAGAACTGGCCCCAGAACTGAGCCCTGAGGAACACCTCTGATGACCGTTCGGTCATGAGCCAGATGTAGCCCCATTCATCACAACACTTTAAGCTCTGCCCTTCATCCAGTTCTTCACCCAGCACATTGTGCACCTGCTTATCTCACAGCTGGACAATTTGTCCAGAAGGATGCTGTGATGCCTTACTAAAATCCAGAAAAACTGCATCCACCTCCTTCCCCTCATCCACTAGAACAGGTGACCTTATCATAGAAGGATATCAAATCAGTTAGACAGGACTTGCCCTTTGTGAACTCATGTTGACTGTGCCTGACGATTGCATTGTCCTTTAAATGCCTTTCAACAGCTTGCAGTACAATCTTCTCTATAATTTTACCAGTTACTGAGGTTAGACTAACAGGTCTGTAGTTTCTATATTGTACTTCTCTATCACATTGTATGGAATTCACAGCTCAGGAGAAAGGGACATTTGTTTTGCCTTGCTCTTGTCAGACAGTACCTTGAGCAGGATTTAAACAGCAACAAGAACTGTTTTTTATTTTTGGACCAGGCTTAACCCTTCAGTTGGAGCTATGGACCTGCTGAAAACCTTTGCAGTTCTGTATACTGTAGATCTAGTTTCAGACTTTTCTTTAAGACTTCCCCTGGATTTTGTGGGAATACCTCAGCAAGGAGCCTTCTTTGGCAACTGTGACTGTCCTGCTTCAGGAAGCAGTCCAATGTTTGGCACTTTCTCAAATCCATTTTTTTGCTTCCCTGACAACTAGGTGAGGGCAGGGGATCTGGCTTCCACTTTTCACTGAATACCAAGAAAGACAGCTTAAACTCAGGTTACCCATAAATAATTTTTTTGTAAGATGTCAACAAAATTACCTGTGAACGAATCTGCAGACCTGTATCACTGCCCTTAGGTTAGGTGAGATACATACTAATGTCAGGCCAGGACAGTTTATGCTGCAGGTAAAAGGAGGCTGAGGTCTTCACTGTGATTGTAGGATCATGGAAACGTTGAATGGTTTGGGTTGGAAAGGACCTTAAAGATCATGGAGTTCCAACCCCCTGCCATGTGCAGGGACACCTTCCACTGGACCAGGTTGCTCAAAGCCTCATCCAGCCTGGCCTTGAACACCTCCCATGATGGGGCATCCATGACCTGTTCCAGTGTCTAGCCACACTCACAGTAAAAATTTTCTTCCTAATGATGTGACAAGGACCTTTTCATGGTGATAGAGGAAAAGGCTTTGAGCATGAAGTGTTGGTATACATTTGAGCTCGAGCTTATCTCACTTCCTATATGATGTTTTATGATGTTCTGGCCCTTTTCAAATGTTGAGGTGGAGATTTAATCTTATTTCCTAAAGCAAATATTTTAAAGATACCTAAGGTGAGGTACAGCAAACAACATGTTAACAAAGAAGATGTCTTCCATGTGGACTTTGTTTGTGACAAAGAGGAGTATCTAGGACACAGTTCTACTCTCTTCATAGACCTAATTGTATCTACTTAAAAGTGCTTAGTTCTCTAGACTAACTACAAATTGAGAGCAAGGTAGCTGGTCCAGATGTAGATAGCTATACTGCAGACACCTCCTGCTTGATGAATCAAGCTCTACATAATTTATCTATAAATAATTTAAAAGAAATTATACAAGAGAAAGTAATATTGTGTTATTATTCACTGTTTGAAGATTGTGCTACTTTTATACTCCATTCTGGTAATTTTTTCCAACTTTGACAGCAATTTGTCAAAGGCCTACAAGAAAACAGCTAAGTCAAATGTGCAAAAGAGCTAAATGGAAGTACCCAAAAGGTGGAAGTCTATTGATGATTACCACAGACCAATATAATTTATTTTTAGTTATTTTTTGAAGTTTCTTTCCCAAATGAAGAGAATAACTGAGATAAAACACATGTTCAGAAACCTTAGCTTTATTATCCACTGTGTTGAAGGTTCAACATGCAATCCATAGTGTAAGCGTCCAAAACTGAATAAAGTCCAGTATGAGAGAACTGACACTCTATGGATTGACCTCGCCTGTGTTTTCACTTACCTGTAACAAATTTGAGCCTCAGTGATTGTCTGCCTAAGCAAAGCTGAATTCTTAAAAAAGCAATTCCAAGGGGAGAAATATAGCTCAAATATTAGTTAGCCATGAATAAGTTAACACTTCTAATTATGAATAACCTGAAGATTCTATGAATGTTTTGTGCTTTGTGTTTATTAGATTTAACATTGCTAAGTATATGTGGGCAGAGATATTAGCAGTAATAATATTGATCTCTGTAGTACTGACAGTATTTTGCACACACTTGAGATGTGAGGGGATAAAAATTCCCTGCTGAAAAAAAAAAGCAAGGATAGAAAAATGTTGAACAACTAAAGCCAGCAGAAATGAAATGAGAAAGACATATGTAAGTATGATTAGTTTCAAAACCCTCTCACTTTTCTTTGATGCATCAGTTTTAGAATTTCTTTAGTGCTTTAGAATTCATTTACCTACAAGCTACTTGTGTAGCTGATTATTTGCAATTATTTACAGTAGCCACTATTAATAGTTTCCGGACTTTTTAATTATGGAGCCACTTTTGTAAAATGGGTTCTGTTTCCATCAGTACTATGATTTTAAATACTGGCATGAGTAACTAAGTTTCTGTTAAACAAGAAATCCCATTTGTAACCAGCAAGACTATACTTCAGTCATAACCTCTAACACAGAACTGCCAGCTCAAGTCATGAAGTCACAGGACACCTTTAGGTGTTGAAGAGTTACAGGCATCAAAGTTTTGTACTTCAAACAGACATCTCCAGAAAAACTCTGTCTGTAGTTGTCTGATCATCTAATCCAGCACGTGCTCCTGTGCTCAGAAGGGAAAGAGATGCATTTCTGAAAAATTAAACTCATTGTGTGGTCTTTGCGCAAATTTAAGATCAAAGTCCTATTATTAATAACTGCAGCACTTTCTCATAACAAACAGCAAGTCTCGTGATATCATTATCGTGATGAGTTCAAAGTTCCAGAAGCTACTAGTTTGTGTACTTAAGTACTAAATGAACTCATCTTACTTGTCTAGTTCTTACAGTGTGTGACAGATCCTGGACTAAGAGCATGCATATAATGCACCTCATCAGTGATAACTTCTGAATTAGAAATGTAATTGCACTTGTCTTTCAAGTTTCTTCTGTATCAGACAGTGAGCAAAGCAAAGAGAAAGACAGTTTGTCTCCAGCACGATAGGTTAGGATTCAACTTTTCTCCTTAAATTTCTACAATGTAGGTGTCAGTGTATGAGATGGATGTCTAGGCTCCCAACAAATGCAGAGGAGAGTTAAACAAACACAGTTAATGTAATCTGGAGAGCAATTTGTATCTTCATAATTAAGTAAGCAGGCATAGACTCTGTTGCATGAACATGTTTTGAGATGCTCCACTATATTTAAGATTTCTCAGGGGTGTTATTCCAGCACAATGTTGAAAAACATGCTATAGGATTTATAGAAAGCTTGTCCTCTTTTGGCCCAGCAGCTGGAGCAGAAGTGGGACACTCAACAGTGTCTGTGCCTTTTCAGTGTAAGAAAACAAAAAAAATCCAGAACAGCCGATAAACAGGCAAGAAAATAATGACAGAAGTCAACTTTTATTCATTGTTATTCAATATATTCATTCATATATTTTTTATTTATTTGTAGTCATACTAAAGAAAAAAAAATGAGGGAGAGGGGCTGAAGAACTCAAATAGCACAATTTAATTTCCCTTTAAGAAGTTCAGATGAACTTGTCCAATAAGAAGTCCTTGAACACAGCTTGGGGTTTGAGAGTGGTCGTTAGCTGCAGTAAACTAGCAAATCCTAGGGAATCTGTGTAAATATATAAATTCTCATGGGTTATCATAACCAAAGTCAAAGCAATGGTCTTCAATCTTAATTTGAAATTTAGATTCTTCTGAGAGGATTTCAATATCCCATCCATCCATTTCAAAAAATCAACAATTGATTCACGTCAGCAGTATTAGAGCTACAGATAATAATCCAGGCCTCAAACATGAAACTGCTTTTTTTTTTTTTCCTTTTGCTTTGGCATAATCCCCTGATTTAAAATATTTGCACTCATTTCCTTCTTGAGGCATTGTCCATAGGAGCAAGCAATTTTTGAGGGGTATCAAGTCAAGCCAAGAATAATTATAAAAGGATTTACTGCAAGTAAAACCAGAGAATTCCTAGGTCTATAACAAAGAATGTTTTAACAAAAAGATTAAGAAAGAGGGGAAGGGGTTGATGAATGTTGCCTATTTAGACACCAACACCACATTAACGCTGTATGTACTTCATGTGTTAGTCATACATTTACAGTGCAAGGTAAAGATAATCCCATTTAAACTACTTATCTTTTCCATTATAAATGTCTACTGATTTCAAAATACTGCTAAAATAAAAAAAAAGGTAATTAGAAAGCTTTGTAGACAAGCAGCAAAACAAATTCTTTGTATATTATTGTTCTGAACTGTTGCACTACTTCTTCCCTACAAAACCTCCCTAGAGATCAGACATGCTTCTTTCTTATACATCTTGTTTTGATTGAGATATAAAACACATTTTTCCCACATCACATGATATTCTTCAAATAGATCATTATTCTTGTTCATATAAAGCAATTTCTTTTGTGGCAATGTACTAGCTTTCTCTTGTTGTGATTGTGGTGCTTTTTTTCAGCCATCATCAAATGATCATTCTGTTTGCAGTACCATGGGCAAATTCAATCCA
Source organism: Pterocles orientalis (assembly GCA_011057875.1). Lineage (NCBI taxonomy): Eukaryota > Metazoa > Chordata > Aves > Pterocliformes > Pteroclidae > Pterocles > Pterocles orientalis. The sequence goes on from WKFP01014252.1 coordinate 780,008, forward strand.
CTTTTAAAATAATTTTTAGTCCCAGCTACCAAAGAAAAATTGTACAGCAATTATATTTCTGACTTAAAGGATAATTTATGACCTTATACTAATTCTATAACTTCAGGCAAGAAATATCTAATGTTACGAGTTTGCCACATAAAGTGTTTCAAATTACACCCTGAATCCCACACTTTTGAGACATAAATTTTTCTAGGCCACATTTTAACAGGTCTGCAAAAGCAATGATTCTTTAGGGGAAAAGACTCGGGTTTAATGGGAACTCATTGCCAGAGAGACCAACACGAAGGAGTACTGGGGGAGGTGGAACATGACAGCTGTCAAACATCCGTATAGCTTCTCAACTTGTGGAGCCAAATTATGGTTGTTCACTACTTGAAGCTCACAGCAGCCAACCCAGAGGGACTAATCTGGCAGCCAGAACAAGAGCTCTGTGATAGTCAGGGACTGTGTAGCAGATGTGATCCAGAACAAAATTTGCCAGCTCCATATCCTGGGGGTGAACCTGCATGTAAAGGGAATTGAAGCCTGGCTGTTTGAACCAGTTGAGTCTGCTTTGTAGTTCCATTAACATGAAAGGAAAAGATGAGGTCTCGGCCCAGTTTATAGGAGAAATAGATCTTACAGTTCTTATTTATTAACTTTTGACCCTTTTTGGGGGTAAAGCTTAGAAATGTGGAAGTAAAAGCTGAATGCTTTCATGCCTGATGATAGGTTATTTGTTAACTTTTAAACTAAATTCTCCTAAGTAATTTTATAAGGAAATTTAGATTGTGAAGAAAATTTTCATAATTAAGGAAAAAATTCGCAAAAAAACAATGCTAAACTGAAAAAAGCAAAATACAGTAAGCCTAATCCTAAATTAAATTAGGCTGTTTTATACTACTCTACTACTGCAGAGAGGTTTGTAAATACTTGTAAAAGTAATTTATGCCTACTTCAAATTCCATTTATGCTGCCAGAACAGGGATAACTGAGTCACTGGACTTGTGAGAATCACAGCAGTCAACAACAGTCAAAACATTTTAAAAGTGTGCATATATTCGTTACAAATCTGAACGTGTTATTCATCATTCACACATCTTAAAAATTACAGTTGGCAAATCAGTGAGGAGAAGCTGTCATGTGAGCCAGACACCCAATTACAGAGGATTATACTCTGGAATTCTCAAACTGAAAATCTTTCATTAACTTGGCTGGTAGCAGAAACAGGCTATTGCAGAGTGGTCATTAATAGAAAATACAGAACAATTGCAATGAAGTTTGTGCAACCTGTAGACAGCAAATTATTTTGTCAAAATATTCAATGACCATTTACAAATAGCAAATATTGAACCAAATGAGATTCAGCATAGGTGAGTGATCAAATCTGTGTTGGCTGAACTTAATGTTATTCATAATAAATGGCTGAACCAGCTCTTCAGAAGAGTAGGATCAGAAGGAATCATAATTTTAAAAAATCATTATGACTAATAACAAAAATTGATGTATTTCTCTGATCCAAATTTCTGATACATGGTCATTCTGCAAAAGTGAAAAAGAGTTAAATAATTCTTTTGATGCTAAAATTTATGAAAAAAAGTCAGCATCCTAATGTTACAAGTTTCCAATATTCTATAAATAATATATTTTTTCAGAGATATCCCTTTTGAATTCATCCCTTTCCCCCACCTACTGTACCCACTGTTCCCAAAGATCAAAATCGTTGATTTTTAAATGCAATTTTAGTGGCAAAAAATATATTAGCCCTCATGTAATACAGCTGGAGAATTGAAAAGTATTCAATTTATAAATGTCATTCTGCAGTAGACTACCTGCTGAAATTGGGAATACTTTTAAAAAAGCCGTTCACATCTGAGAGGTAAAGATTCACCATGTAATGATCAAATCCTTAGTAGTCATTAAAATTAAGGACTGATGAAGAGCAGCTTCAGATAAAGACTTGCAGAGATTAAGGTAAAGATTATCACAGACACAAACACATACTACATGTGACACTAGCTCCAAATAAATTACCCCTTTATTCTGCAAGCTAATTCCAGGCATAGCCGGCTAATGAGCAATAGCCCTTGACATATCTGAGGTAGAATAATTTCTTTCAGCCTGTCCTCACCTTCTTCAATACTGTTGCCAATTCATAATGCTAAAAACGTTTTAACTAACACACTGCAGGTTTGGAATTTAGAAAGTATTGTCACAGTTTGGCTAATGTGGCAGATTAGTTTGGATTTGCATTCTAAATTTCTATCAATTTAAGTACCTTTAAATGTACATGCTGGGTTTAGTGTTAGCCTTTTGTCATGGTGATGCTAGGTCATATCAGGATGATTCTAAAACTGCTTGTGGTAAGCAATCTTTATGACATATGTGAAATACAATAAATTTAACAATACAGTAGATACAACAAGAGCCTTCTCCTTCTGGTCGCTTCCCTTTAGAGGGAATACCACAC
>WKFP01014252.1:783112-794475 GCA_011057875.1 Pterocles orientalis
TTGGATTTGCATTCTAAATTTCTATCAATTTAAGTACCTTTAAATGTACATGCTGGGTTTAGTGTTAGCCTTTTGTCATGGTGATGCTAGGTCATATCAGGATGATTCTAAAACTGCTTGTGGTAAGCAATCTTTATGACATATGTGAAATACAATAAATTTAACAATACAGTAGATACAACAAGAGCCTTCTCCTTCTGGTCGCTTCCCTTTAGAGGGAATACCACACATGGGCAGTTTATTAAAGAATACTAGAGTACACTGTCTAGAAGCATGCATGTTGGTATCACAGAAACCAGCTTTGATACGCCTCCACAATTTCTGCATTCCTTTGAGACAGTTTGCTTAACAGATAATAGAAACAGCTGACACAGATATTGAACTGCTATTCAGGTTTAAGGGAAAGAGATTTCCGGGATTAATGGTTAGCAAATGGCAGCATTATATGAGTGGAAGGTTGATGAATCTTTCAGATCCTCCTTACGTACATAACACGACCAAGAAGGCTTCTCCCTGCCTGACTCCAGTCTGTCTTACTGAAGAATCTCTTTAAACAAGTGAGATTGAGGAGATGAGAGTCAAAGATTACAGGGCTCAAATGTCAGTAGGTGTGTGGGAACAGACTGAGAAAGGAGACCTTTCTTTACTGTATTAGGTCAAATCTCAAAATCAAAGTTTCGTGTATCAAGACGTTCACTATTCAGTTCTCAGTTCTCTGCACATAATACACTCGTGAAAGTCAGAGAGTTTGATTTTCAGTTCTTTAGTCTCTGAAGTCAGGCACACTGCACAGCTAATTTTTCTCCTAGGCAAAAAATTAGGAGCAAAAGTCAGTGATGTATTAAATATGTGCTAATTGTTGTGAGTGTGAACCTCAGAAGTTTGGAGCCCTCTTATGAGGTGAGAGTGCTTGATACGTGCCCTTGAAATATCCAAAGGTTTCTAGCATGTAGCTCATAAAAGTCTTTTCTTACACACACACAAGGACACGATTAACTTCTATGAAAATTAATCCTAAAACAAATTGTTGCATAAGTAATGTTTATTAGTATTCTAAACAACTGTCTCCCTTGATCATGTCTCTGCTGAGTAAATTGCTGTTAAAACCTTGCAAATGTTAAATATGCAGAATCTAACCCTTCTACTAGTAAATCCAGATACCATCTTCAGAATAATTTCAACCCTATGTTTATCCATAGAAATCAGAGTAGATTTTATCTGCTTATATTAAAAAAGCTAAGGAAAAAAATGAGAAAATTTTTGTAGCCCAGCTACTAGAGTATGCAGTTGTTAATTAGTGTTCATCAGGGGAAATAACTGGAATTGACCAGACATGGTTAATGGAATCATATCTACAAGGAAACGGATCTGTGTAAATAAAACCAGTTTAGTCTGTGGTATCTGTTGCTAGCATTTTTTCCCCACTTTCAATCTTAGAGTTGTATTTAGTTTGGAGAAGTGTCAGTCTACTTCTTTAGTTCCCAACTACAAATCGTATCTGTGGTTTCGGCTGTGATCTGTAACATCCACAGCTCTCCTTACTTGACCTGTTTCCTCTTTTTTCTTCTTCTGATGTAGCTGTAAAATGGGAATATATGAGTTAGCACTGGAGCACGTCTCATTGCGTGTGTGATGAAGAAGCATACATGCATGCTTCCATATACATATAAATGTCTTCATATATCTGCTGGTAAGAACTTTTACTAGGTCTGTGTTGCTTCAAGACCATAAATAGGAACAATTTCTTTTCTGCAGAATGATCAGTTTTTTACAAAACAGTTGTAGCTGTCCTGAAAGGTAATGGCACCTTCAGATATAGGACACAAAACTGAAAATACCATCTGTCTCTTAAATTGTACCAGTGCTTGTTGTCATCAGTCTCCATTCTATTGACCTTTTCAGTAGTAACATTGTTCATTCATTTATTTTCTCAATTTCTTTCTTGCTCATTGTCACCACATCTATTTATATACTTCTCTGTTGTGCAATATCTCTGAAAGCATACCAAGAAAATACATTGACAAATGTATATAAACCACTAAAATGCCATTCTTACGGTGACTTAGATCTGCTTTAAGCTAATTTTATTTGCGTAAGTGGAAAAGGAGCAGTGGTGCAGTGGGGGATGAGAGTGAGGAAAGCGGAAGCATTCCTGAGAATAACTGCTTAGCCATAGTCTAAAGCATTACATAAAATGTTGGTTGGGCCTTAGAAGTCCAGGAAAAAATGTGTAACAATTCAGCAAGGTGTTCAAAAGAACAACCCTCTCTGCTTGAGTGATTTTTGGCCAGCAGAAACAAGGTCTAATCTAGCAGTCAATTTGTATCATGTGAGGTAGTAGATAGAATTACAGGTAGTCTTCAGGATTCACTGGACAACACTAAGGATCTCTGCAGTTGGGGAGATTTTTTTATTTTCAGAATCCTATCTACATCTGTGGATTCATACTTTATTGCTGTGTCCTATCATATCAGTTGCCCTCCATGTTATATTTGATCACCTGTCTTTGTATTAGCTGATACAACAGAACTATTGAACTATTATTGACCATTATCTAAGAGTCTAGTTATGTGTATAAGTACATGCTGCTCTGCTGTATCTATATTTATTCTATGGCTATTGCTGTAGTTAGCATTTTTAACCTCTGAGAATATCAATATTTCCTTTAAATTATCTTTAAAATCATAATACGTCTTGTTCATAAATTATCTTAAAAGTCATAATATGTCATGGCATTCTTAATTCTTAATGCCATGAGGGTCAAAATAAACCTATTAGGCAACATTTTTGATGCAACCTTATATCAAAAGAAAAAGTTGAAATTACCACTTGGCAAAGCTGGAATAATTAATCTATTCGGTCCTTGTACGTATCTTTAGTTAGATGTAATTTCTCTACAAAATAAAAACTTAACGAATAAGGCATAAAGAATGGATTGGGTGGAGTGACTGACAAAGAGAAAGAGAGAGGCGAAGGAAGGCAGGGGGTAGAGAAGGATGTACCACTGCAGTGGAAATAAACTATTTAATTATGCATGAACAATTCATTCCATTTTCACCATGACTGAAATATCTCAGATTAGCTAATAAAGATTTAGGTATGATTAAATATGATATTTCTAAAAATAACATTATCTTTGAAAAGTGACAATTTACAATAAAACCTACATTGATATAGTAAACATCTGAGTTTTATTGGAAGATTTAGTCATTCTTACATTAAAATTTATTTTCAGGTATATCTATTGCTTTTTATCTGACAAGCATGAGTTCTCTTGAGGTTTTAATCTTTCTTCAGAAAATTCTACACATGCCCATCTGCTCCAGGGCAACTAAAGAAGCAATTCTGGTTTGCAGTCAGTGCCTGGTAAGTGCAAAGGAATTAGCTCAAAAGCAAGAAAAAAATGTAGCTAAAAATCTGCTCAGCTATATTTTAGAAGCACTTTTTGAAAACTATAATTTCAACCAATTATTGAGGAGATAGGAAGGAAAGCAGAACGTAATTCTTAAGAAGGTTTAATGTGAAAGTGGAAGACAATGATGGCAAGAATGGAAGAGTAAACTAAAGAAAATATGTCTATTTGGGAAGCCCAAATATTTGTGTTCTTCAACATGAAAGAAAACAGAAACAAAAGTTTAATTTTTTAAGATGAAGATAGACCACTGTTTTACAAGGAGGTGATATTCATTGCATAATGCATTGGTTGGTAGAACCTCATGACAGAAACTAGACTATTCTGGAACATGACAACTGAAATCACCAGATGTCTGACTGCCTTATGCTGTCAGACAAAGATGAAAAATTATGCAATATTTTCCATCATTGAAGCCCCTTATTGTATTCTCAACTGAGCTTGAGTTGTGTCAGACATAAATCAGACACTAGATAAGATACAAATAAATCAGAGATTTAGATGTCAAATTGCAGACCATAGAAAATAAATTCCCAATAAGATGACTAAGAGCAAGCAAGATTTTCTTCCAGAATTTTATGCCTCAAATAGGAAAATTAGATTAAAAAATAAAAGTGAGTCATGCCCACAATTATGCCCATGCCCATGTTTGCTACAAAAATGAAAATAAAAAAATCTTAAACACAAAAAAAAATCAGACTACATTGTTATATACAGATGCATACTCAAGAACAGGAAAAAGGAACATTTTGGCTAAATAGATGTGGTTTGCCAAAAGTAAGAAGACAATACTGATTTAAAGAAAACCAAATGGACATCCACTAGGAGAAAATATTCTCTAATAGACTTCCAAAAACTTGAAAAACTAAAAAGAAGAAACAACTTCTAAGTTTCATAAAGTTTCTCAGCCTGCAGAGGTGTCAAATTTTAGCAGTACAATGTGGTTACAACATTTCCTAAAGATATTTTAAACTGAGCATCATCTAAGAATCATTCTAGGATGGGGATGCTTAGTGCATTGAATCCTCCTCGTGCACATCCAGTTGTGCTTCTCAAAGCTCAGCATGAAACTTCAAAGTTATACTTAAAAATTGCAAAAGGAGATGGCCATCACTGCTTTACAGAAGTGAAATGTAAAGCAATTCTGTAAAGGAAGGAGTGCATTTGAGTGAAGATAACTGAAGGTGCTACAACAATGCCATTTTAAATCAGCCGAAAAGAAAGTGTTGGAAAAGAGTCTGAGAAGCACTAATGTAACCAATTTTTACAAGTGAAGACTAAAAAGATGTGAGAACCCCACAGCCTCAGAATACAAAAGAAGACTGCAAGTAAATATAGTCAAAGAGGAAATTAAATAGCTATTGCAAAGGCTTCATAAAAATGGGACAATCTGCTATCCAGCAATCATAGTCACATCTGATATCAATGTACGTCCTCAAAAAAACTAAGCATCAGTTTTAGCAAACTCAACCTTGTTTCACTGTTTATTTCTCGAGGACTCACAGAAGCTGATGCATACAGAGTATAGACTTCTGCTTGTAAAATAACAATTAATAGAGCACAGAATAACAGAACAGCAGTGCACGTATCTGTACCTCTGCTTCCTCATTGTCCTCATCTGCTCTTTCTGCTCACATTAGATTTCTTAATGAAGTACAGAGTCATTCTCTTCAGTTTTCAATCTCATCTGTCGTCTCCTGCTCCTTTGGCAAATCTTGCTTTCTTCTGCTTTATGGATGTGGTTTTTTTAGGGGTATTTCATCTATTTGTTTAGTTTTGATTTGGTGCAGTTTAGGTGAGAGGGGTTTTTTTTTGGTTTTTTTTTGGGGGGGGTGTTTTTTTTGTTGGTGGTGGTGGTTTTTTGTTGGGGGTTTGTTTTTTGGTGTTTTTTTTTGTCCTCTGCCTCAATTGATTTAAAGTACTGGAGAAAGATGGTTTCCTTCATAACTTCATGATTGGCTTTGTTTTCTTGAACCTCTTCCCCATGCTGACATATTATTTAGTTATTTCAGTGTTCAAGGCAGTTTTGAATAACATGGTTTCCACTGGTGTAGTGGGCTAACCTTAGTTGTCTGCCAGGTGTGCACCAAGCCACTCTATCACTCGGCTCCTCAGTGGGACAGGGGGAGAAAATAAGATTAAAAACTCATGGGTCAATATAAAGCCAGCTTAATGAAGGCCATGGACAGCCTTTAATAAAGGCAAGGGACATGTGTGAAAGAAAAAGAAACAAAATAAATTTATTCTTTGCTTCCTATCAACAAGCAATGTCCAACACTTTCTGGGAAGCAGGGCTCAGTACATGTAGTGGTTTCTTTGGAAGACAAACACCTTGATAATAAATGCAGCTCCTCCTCCTCCTCCTTTCACTGAACTTTTTTTTTCTTTTAATGAGTATGACATCATATGGTACAAAATTTGGCTTTGGTCAGTTGAGGTCAGCTCTCCTGCCTATGTCCCCTCTCAACCTCTTGCCCACCCCCAGCCTACTGGCCTTTAGGGTGGTGTTGGAGAGACAGTCTCGATGCTGTGCAAGTGCTGCTCAGCAGTAGGCAAAACACTGGTGTGTTATCAACACCCTTCTAGCTAAAATGCAAAGCACATCACTGAGGGCTGTTATAGGGAAAGTTAACTCCGTCCCAGTCAGACCCAATACAACAATGTAGTTCTCTGTCTACATGACCATTAAGGTTTTGTAATGATCATTCCCCTTTGGGACAACAATCTAGGCAGAGCAGACAGAAAACAGGCTTTCTGCTATTTGCTTAGCTATGGATAAAGTCACCCTTGTTGCTCTTAGAAAGAAGTTTCAGGAGTGAAAGTGAGCATGATGTTTTCTGAGATCGGTCATTTCCTATTAACATAAAGATTTAAAAAAAAAAATTACTCTTAAGCTTCATGCTAGGGTTCAACAAAAACCACTGATGTGCGTGTGTGAGGCTGCCATGCACTGAAGGTGCACATCCACCTCAGGTTAAAGTTATTTTTTTACCTTGCTATGCACTGAGCTGTGTATTGGTAGTTCAGTGCTATTTTAAAATATCAGGCATCACAGGATGCCACATATTTCAGCTTTCAACACAGTCCTCAGGAAGCAGTGAGAATGGGCTAGGCTGCAGCGTTCAGGGAATGGGGAGCAGGCAGTGACAGCATGCCGAGGAAGGCAGTGCCCTCACCCACATGTGTGCAGTATGTGTTGCTCCAGCAGGAAGAGGCAAGCTCTACCATGCCAGTCCTGGCCCTGGGTACAGCCAGCCAGCCAGACCCCTGAGTGGGAGCGGTTGTCGTGCCAGGTGATGCATTCTAGTCCCCAGCTTTCAGCAAAAAAGAACTTATAGTCATCACAGTACTGTTTTGCACAGAAGATAAAACATGAAATGCATATTCAGCTCTGAATAAAGAAAGAAAGAATGGTAGAAGTCCTATCACAACGTCAGTCCCGAGTTGCATTTCTGCCTAGTTAGTCTACAATGCACGGGAGAAATCCTTTTGCCTTGCCACAAAACTGATAATCATATGTAGTATTCTACAAAGTATGTTTCATTTTTCCATTAAGAACAAATGAAGGGTGATTTCCAAACCTGCATAAAATATTTTTATTTTCTATTTTGTCTGTCCTTCTGCTCAGGTTCCTCTGCACTTCTAATAGAAAAAATCTGCAATCTTCCTCCCATGTTCACAGGCACACATATATAATATCCCTGAGTGATATTTTCACCTTTCTAAAAGAGTAGCTGCAGAGCCTGTTCAGGCTTGTCCTCACAGATATTTTAGTAAGAGTATTCATAAAAAAGATTTTCAGTATATTCCCAGACCTGACAAAGGTCATAAAATTTATTAATTTTTTTTAACACAAATGTTTTGATTTAGGGTGCAAAATATCATTGTCTTAATAGACTGTTAAGAAACTCCAACCAACCGAAAAACCCCAAAACCCAAGAAAACCATTAGGGTAGCCACATCTATATTGGAAGAAAAGGCCTTTTTCTAGTGTATTTCATACCATTTGAAGAACTAGCTTAAGCTAACACTCCACTAGTTTATCTACAGAAGCAGTCTAAGTGTGGGCGAGACTGGATTATTCATACTGCTTTTCACAGATTCATAGAATCATAGAACGGTTTGGCTTGGAAGGGACCTTAAAGACCATCTCGTTCCAACTCCCCTGCCATGGGCAGCCACACCTGCCACGAGACCAGGTTGCTCAAAGCATCATCCAACTTGTCCTTGAACACTTCCAAGGATGGGGCATCCACAACTTCTCTGGGCAACAGTTCCAGTGTTTCACCACCCTCATAGTAAAGAATTTCTTCCTTAAATCTAGTCTGAATCTACCCTCTTTCACTTTAAAGCCAATTTCCCCTTTTCCTATCACTACAAGCCCTTGTCAAAAGTCCCTCTCCAGCTTTCTTGTAAGCCTCCTTCAGGTACTGGAAGGCTGCTGTAAGGTCTCCTTGGAGCCTTCCCTTCTCCCGGCTGAACAACCTGAACTCTCTCGGCCTGTCTTCACAGGAGAAATGTTCCTGCCCTGTAATCACCTTCGTGGCCTTCCTTTGGACCCACTCTAACAGTTCCATGTCTTTCTTATGTTGGGGGCCCCAGAGCTGGATGCAGTACTCCAGGTGGGGTCTCATGGGAGCAGAGTAAGAGAGGGAGAAAGAATCACCTCCCCCAACCTGCTGGTCACACATCTTTTGATGCAACCCAGGACATGGTTGGCTTTCTGAGCTACCAGAGCATGCTTCTGGCTCATGTTGAGCTTCTCATCAACCAACACCCCCAAGTCCTTCTCTTCAGGGATGCTGTCAATCCATTCTCCTCCTGGCCTGTATTTGTGCTTGGGATTGCCTCGACCCATGCGTAGAACCTTGCACTTGGCCTTGTTGAATTTCATGAGGTTTGCCCACCTCACAAACTCATCAAGGTCCCTGTGGCTGGCATCCCTTCCCTCCCGCGAGCCAATGTTTTCTTGTTAAAGGCACGATATAAAATATGTTCAGTGTCAGTCACTTTAGAATGATTGCTAATTTTAATTGCCTGCTAATTTAAGAATTGACCTGTTTCTCTTGATTTAAATATATTTCTGTCTCAAGTTCTTTGCCCTCTGCTGTCTTTCCACCAAGAAGTATATCATATACACTTATATCCACTGAGGGAATACAAGCTAGCACAGCTCCATTATCTGTCAATAAAACGAATGTCTGCACCAATTACATAATTTTAAACATGTGAAAAGCTAGTCATGTTGACTTTGGTTTTAAAACAATCATTAAAAAGAAAAAATATTCGTTTGTTGCAAAGTGTTAAAAAAATATGAGAGAAAATATTAGGCTTTTTAGAAAAAAAGTAAGATTAACTAACCCTTCCATGAATTATGGAAAAATAGGTATCAATCTGCTGCCAAGTTTTGAATCCTAGTTTCATTAATGTTATTCTTTGCATGTTCCTGTGATTAGAGAGAAGTTGTGGTTGTAAGGGTGCAGATGACAAGACTGCTGTTCTCTCTGGCAGAAATGTATCTAGAGAGCTAAAGATAGAGACTTACTAAAGTGCAAATTACTGCTGGGCACAAAGAACAGATCTTAAATAAAAAAAACATTTTTTTAGTAATATCATGAATATTATGAAATCCAATGAAGAGGAGTTAGTTTGAAGCCTCCTGTGCTGGACCACAACTGTATCCGTTAGTTCTGACGAAACCTCTTTTACAGACTAATGCAAACACTATCTTGCAGACAGGTATAATTTGTTGTCTATGCCCAGAAGCACAAAGCAGCAGAATAGTACTAGCAATGAATTTGCCATCCCACAGAGAATGGTCTGAATTTCAGGCACTGCTCAAAGACACAAAATAGTTTGAAATCATGAGTTCAGTTGAATTTTTCTAAAGGAGTAGCAGAGGGTGTGGAACAGAAATAGTGTATCACACCACTTGTTTGTTTTGCACTGATTCATAATGTCTCATGTGAATGATGAATGTGGGAATGTTTTTTGAAAAGTTATACCTCTTCCCTTATCTCCCTTTCCCAGTTCTCATAGCTGTTAAGTGTTATGCTTGCATAATGGCTCCTTGCACCATTGCTTCTGGCAGATGTCAGTGCATTCTGAAATCTTACAAGGGTTTTAAAAGAACATCAATTATAACTTTCTACATAAAAACTGGACACCAGGGTTTTTTTTAGAAAATGGATGCCTCACTACTTGTCATAGTTTTGATCCTGGCTGGCAGCCAAACACCACAAGCACTCGCTCAACCTCCCCTCTGCCAGGGATGGGGGAGAGAATTAAAAAGGTAAAGAGAAAAGAGACTGAGCTGAGATTAAGAACAATTTGATAACTGAACTACAATAATATAGCAAACAGGAAAAATGATGATAATAAGAGCGATCTAGATACAAATATACAAATGAGTGATACACAGTGACACTGCTCACCGCTTGATGATGAAAGCTCTGCCCATTCCCAGCTAACAATCCTGGAGCAGGGAGAGTCCTGAAAACACAGTCCCAGAAGGGAGACAAGAGCCTGAGTGTCTGAGAGACTGAGAGAACCACGAGAGCAGGGTGACCCAGAAGCAGACAACCCGGAGCAAGACAGAGCACTTCCGGACTGACCCTTATCTATATACTGGATTACGGAATATACCTTTGGCCAGTCTGAGTCTCAGTCCTAAACCTAAGGTCAAGTCCTACGCTAGTAATTGGGGCTGTGCTACCTCCCAGCTTCTCCTGCACCTGCAGACACTGGCACAGCAGAGAAGCTGAAAAATCCATGACTGTCCTGGCAGCAACTATAAACACCAGTATGTTATCAGCCTCGGCACAAATCCAAAACACAGCCTGTAAGGGACTACTCCTGTGGTGTTGCAGAAACTGCAAATTGACCATCCAGGCCCAGACTGTTTTGTGGTGCCTCAAAACATTCCTGATGTAGATAAGAAAACTCAAAAGGTTCCAGTTGCAGACAAGAAGATGGCAAGGAATGCAAGGAAGCCTTACTGACAATGAACTCAATCGTTGAGGCTCTGATAAGGGAAGCCTCGAAGCCTCGTGATGCCTCAAGGCATCAGACAAGAAGATACACTGAAAGCCCCACTCCCCTCATTTACAAGGGACTAGACAACCCCTGCTGAGTAGGGCCATCAACAATGGACAGCAAACCCCTGCTGGGTCCTACAGTGGATTGGGTCAAACCCCTGCTGAGTCTAACAATGGACTCAGTCTGGCTCTTACAACAAAGTAGCAAACTTTTGTTGATTAAGGCCCTGCTTCTGCCTATAAAAGATGAGCCAGCAAAATAGGGGAATGGGGCCCATCAGGGAATGGGGCCCATCACCTGGAGACTCCTGAGATGCTGACCAACTGAACAAGCAACGACCCCCCCCACCTCGACGTTCATCCAGGGATCTAAGGAGTTGTGATAACTTTTATTTCTTTTCCTCTCCTTACCTCTCTCCTCTTTTTCTCTTTCTCCCCTCCTTTACCTTTTCTTCCTTCTTTTCCCTCGCCCCTTTTCTTTTCCTCTTCTCTCCTCCCTTCCCGCATCCCTCTCTGTCTCTCTCTCTCTCTACTGTCTCTGTTTTCCCTCTGGCACATATGGTAACATTTTATAAGTTTGATGCCAGCCCCTTTCTGGGGCTTGTGTAATATGTTTTTCATATTGATTGCTTATTTTTAGTGATGATTATTACTAACCCTAGTGATATTGATAATCATGCTACTCTTATTCCATTGCTATAAGGTTTAGTGTTGTTAGTGGATGGTAAAATATTAATGAATTGTCTTTACCAAGTAATTTGTTTTCTTTTGCAATTCTGTTATATTCCACATTTTATACCCTGCATTTCCCTTTTTCCCCCTAAACAATTATATGCATTAAAATTATAAGCCAATATGCAATTTTTTGGTGTCGTTTCACCTTAATTTGCCCCAAGGGAATGTATATATAGAAC
>WKFP01014252.1:794530-842207 GCA_011057875.1 Pterocles orientalis
CCTGTTCATTCAAATGCATGTCCAAATATTTTTTGCTGATATTCATAAACAATTTTTGTTTCTTCACTTTTTGAGGGGTACAGATTAAATAACTGCCTCTTCAGGTTTCAGTACCATCATTTTTTCGGTCGGACTTTGATAATGCTTTCATAGCACAGAACTTTGGTTTAGCAACATCATGGAGGAAGACGATCGGTCAAATATAAACATTGATGAAGGTCCCTTAAAATTTCTAATTTGGAAAGCTGCCATATGGCTGCAGTTGGATGACTTCCCCAACTCAGATGGAACAGAAGAGGAAGGACAAGAAGGGGAAGGGGAGAAGTAGGTCAGAGATAACACTTACATCATTCCTTGATGGCAAATCCCAAACCTAACCACAACACAGAGCAACCTGACATTATCCACATATTCTCTATGATTAGGGTCACTAGAATGATTCTGTACTATTCACCTATTTGATGACTTAATAATATCTTCAAGATTACTTTCAGAACATTAAAATTTGGTACTGTTTTGTACACCCAAAATACGCTGAAGAAAGTTTTTAACTGAAATGCCATCCAAGTCTTCTTTCAGACAATTGAGAGGTGACTTAGAGCCAGCAATGTGGGTTCACATTCAAAGTACTTTTTCCGCTAGTTATTGTTCTACATTCACTGTCAGCTATTAATTTATGAACTCCAGTAAAGTACTTTACTTTTTTTAGCAATACTTGAACAACTGTAGTTTTGCTTTTTTCCCCCCATGTTTTCCAAGAACTAGTAAATAACTTACAGTCTACTGATCTCTAGAGAGGAAATTCGAGGTGGTCTGCTTCAATACTAAAGAAAGACAATCTCTTTGTATTTTCCAGTTTATAGATTAGTCAATTTGTAATCCACAATGATTTTTTTCTTTCAGTAATAGTAAACTGCGCAGTTTCTATTTACTTTATGAAAATGCAAAATAAATGTATCTGAGATATCAATATTATGGGAAAAAAATCCTTTGGGATCTACATTTCCATAAGGTGTCATACTGCAGTAATTTCACTGTTCTTCAATATCTACTCTTTTACTCCTATATAACTTTAGGATGAAGATGTCAAAATCTGGACCTGTCCCCAGATTTGAATTTTTTGTCTTCAAAGGTAGACCATCAATGACACTAGTGAAAACACAGCTAAATTTATCAAATTTGAAAACAAGCAGTAACTATTATACTGTTGTTGGGTCAGTAAAACTTCAAGTTTTGAAGGCATAAGAGTGCATTTGTATCATGCAATCAATCAGTAGATTAATCGTATGTATCAACCCTGTATCCTCTTGATGAGGTCCAGTATTGCAGAGATTTTCCAGTCAGATTCTGAATTATCAAATACCTTCCTTTCAACTAATTTGACCACACATTGTCCATGGCAGAGCCAGAAGAATCAGAAGTCATTAAATTTGTAATACAAACTGTCACTGTGCCCACCAATATGGTCACAGATAGTTAGTTGAGATCATATGGAATGATATAATGTTACCCTGTAAAGTATTTCTGCCATAATAAAAATCCCTGCCATTGCATAAACACTCAGACTTTGTCAAAAACAGATAAGTGAAGGAGTTAAAATGAATCGTCTGAACATATATTCATAAGTTCTTGTTAAAAATGCATTGCAACTTCCATCAGCTGTCTCTGACAAACTCGATAATCAAAACAATGTGATATGGTCAATTTGTGCATGAGATGGCTGTTTTGTAGTGTACTTGTTATGCCTGCAGGGAGCTGAGTGACCACTGCTACCAATCAAGAGTAGATGTAATATCCTAACATTGCTTTCCTGTACAACAAGACTTAACATGCTACAGACAATACTAGCAAGATTGCTAGGTTTTCTTTGAATTGTTCCAATAATGACTGTTGAAATTGAATGTAAGCAGAAAAAATGTCACTGGAAATACAAGAATTTAATTTTGCATTACTCTTTCATTTTTAGCTAATCTGTCAAATTGGTTCCAGCCTGTACCAGTCTCATTCAACCGAAAAAAGATTATAGGACACAAATTTCTGAATATATATTTACTTCTTCTTACCAGGCGTGTACTTCTTGGTTTTCCTTTTAAATTCAGTCCATACTACATCTCACATATACAGACACCACTATACAGAATTGTTCAGCCCTGATGATGACAAGAAGAGGTCTCACAGATCTCAAAAAAAGGATTCAGGAGAAAAAGATAATTGCCAACAGAGGAACTCAGACTTAACTTTTAGCTCATGAACCAGAAATCCCTTTCAGAAATGCAGGATTTTTCTATCTCACTGCTGCCAAATTTCATTTCTTCACAGTTTTCATTTTATTTTCATTTCACATAGACTATTTAGGTAAACTGTTGCTTACTTAGTCTGTTCAGATAGTATGTTCATGTTTTAAAAACAGTAACATTACAAATTTTAAAATAATGAAAAATAAACTACTTATTTTTTTCCCTCAGAAAATGTCCTCCTTCTTGTAGACGATATGCTTAAGACTTGACTGTTTGTATTTGGAGTATTTTTAAATAATCTAGGAGAAAAAAATGGAATACAAAAACCCATGCTTCTTGGCACGCAAGAAATAGTAATATTGCCTTGCCACCGCTTGGGGAATAATTGAAGTTATAGCTCCAAGACACCACAGCCTTAACATGGCTTGGCTCTGATTTGCTGGCGGTGGCTCATTTGGATGTGTTTTTTGTTTTCATGTTGGTTTTTCCCTACACACTAACATTCAAAGAGGAAATACTTCAGTAAGAAACATGACAATTTCAATGTGACTGACTGCAGATTTAACAGTTGGCTAGTACCATTTATATACCTTTTGCAGTTGCCACATCATTCTTGTCTTTTCTTATTGTGCTCTACTACCAAGCCTTTCTGTCCTTTCTCTCCAAACATTTTCATTAGAAGCACAAGGTGAGACAGGTAGAAAGAGCTTTCCCAAGTAGCTGAATGTGTAAAAAGTTTAACTTAATTGCCTTATTATCTTTTACTTTAGGTATTTGGAAAGTTTGCTACATATTTCAGTCCTTCCATTGAACTGAATTGTTTGGTTTTTACAAACGGAGACTATCTACTTGGGTTTAGGAGAATATCTTCATAGCTTTAGGACAAAATAAAACAGAAAAAGGATAGCAGAAAGATACATACTTCTCTTGTGTTTGACAGACTTTGTGATACATATTATACACCTCCGTAGATATTTGCCCATTTTCCTTCAACATGAAGGAACAGCAAACTTTTCTTCTTCTTTTATGTAATCTGCAAATGGCCAGACACCAAAATTTTCTTTCAGAGAGGTTGCTTCTAATCTTCTGACTTTTGTGTCAAATTTCAATAGTCTTCAAAGTTTTAGAACCTAGAACTACAGGGTTTATAATGGGAACACTGACACTTTTGTAGCTATAGATGTGCCAGCTACTGTTGTAATAATCAATAGATAATTACTTCTAGTTTTCTATTCAGTGAATTAGGACAGATTAAATTTTTTATTAAAAGATGAGTTTTGCTGTAAGAAAGTTCATTTCATAACATGTCCACAACAATTAACTGCATCTTGCTCTGTGATTTCTCAATAATTCTTTTTGTTGGTTGTTTTTTAATTCAGGAGGACTAGCATGAATGAAAATATTCAGAATGAAAGGCCAGATATCTAACTGCAGCTCACTTGTCCATTAAACACAACCCATCAGTGTAGCAGGCACTGGGCAATGTGAAGAACTGAAATGAACTGTGATGTGATGAATCAGGTCATGTGGAAAGGAGTCTGCAGATGTTCTCAAGAAGCTCTAAGAGCAGCTTCACATCTGTACATTCCTACTGAATTTCAGCATGGATTCGCATTTAAGAAAAAAACATTTCCAAACCATACTGTGTGTCTGACAGTATGAAAATCACCCAACCTAACTTATTTTATAGGAATACTGATTTTTAGACAATTTTTTTTTCACTAGGAGTGAAAATAACCCACTATCAGAAAAACGGTGATTATCAAGATCACATTATGGATTCTAATTTTCAAAATATTTCACTATATTTAAGTCATCATTGTTATGGTAAATTATATCAGGAGAGGTTTTAGCAAAATACCTTCCATCGCTACCGTTTACCACTACTTCACTAATCAAACAGTGCTCAGAATATTTTTTTCTGAGTCTTAATTTGAACTGCAATATAATGTCCATGTAAGCTGTGCCAGGTGGTGGTTTCTTTCATCATGAGAGTAGTTAACTATTTTATTTAGATAAACTTTATTTTTAATAAAATTTTCAAAGAGCAAACATGAAATCATTAGATAATTCTTTATTACTGTTTTGCTTCCCACTGAGATTGTCTAACTCAGTTAGGAGTGTTAAGGTCAGAGAAAAAAAAAAAGAAGAAATAGACAAATGCTATATATTCACATCTACTATTTTCTGCTTTCTTAGGTACAGATACTAGGTCGCATGCAGCAACCCAGAACTACTGTAAAAAAATAGTTACAGTAGACACAGATAAGGTCAGTTTGCATTTTCACTGGTTTAGAAATGCAATTCTATATTTAACCTTATTAGAAATTTTATAAAAACTTATCACTTAGATTTAAATTTCAGAAGTCTCAAAATGCCTAAAAAGAACAACTGCTCCTATTATCTAGTTTTATTTCTCTTCTTACCTCCAAACAAATTAAAAAAATATTCTCCATTTCCTCCTCAAATCCCACCCGTCGCTTTTCAGTTAATGCTTCTTAAAACAAGATATGGCCACAGTGACTGGAAAACCATTGCAATGAGTTCAGGAACCAGATTAAGTCAAATTGGGATAGTTAGATGAAGGACTCAAGAAAAGGTGTTAACAGAACTGGAAAACTGATTAATTTGTCAATATACAGCCAAGACTGAAAGTTACTACAGCATTTAGTTGACTAATTAATAGTATTTTCAGTCACACTGCACTCAGACTTGGTTTCCATTTTCTTCTTTCATTTTGTGGATACAACCTGTTCAAGGTGTCAAGTAGGTTTTTAAAAGGCTATAATTCCATCATTAACTTTTCAGTTACACAGTCCTTCGTGACTCATTCTTCTCTTTTTTCTTTTCCCCTTTTCTTCCTCTTGCTCTGGTCTACTAAGCTTCCAACTTATATAAAGTTATATACATATGAGAAAAGTTCTCTTGTCCAGACATTCAAATTGGAAAAGAAAAATTTTTCAAAGCTCATCAAATCACACATACCGTAATCATTATTAAAAAAAAAACCCCAAAAACATAAACCAGAAGAAAATGCCTAGTTCCTAAAAGCAAAATAGAAATTCCACTCTTTCCTTTTCCCTCTTATGCTCATTAATTGGAAAACAAATTAAAATTTTTCATCCATATGTAAGTCTGAACATTTTTAACTATATCATATGAAGTCTGGATTTTTATCCTTTTTTTAAGCCTACTTTCAGAAAATGGATAGGGTAAATTTAGGATTATATAGTCTCTTCAGTATGAAGAGAAATATATATAAGCAACAGGAAATTTTCAAGAAAGGCAAAGAACTTTCTTCCTGAGAGAAAAAGAATTTTTCTTTTTAGACAGGACCCCTCTTATAATATTGGAGCAGTATAAGCCAACTTTCACTGGTAACAAAGGAATAGGACCAATAGACATGTTTCAAATGAGTGAATGAGCTGTCACAGAAGTGATACTAGGTTTCTCTAGATGTATATTTCATCCTATTTAATTTGACTGGAAATTTAAATTGTAAACTAGCTTTGCCCAGACATAGAAAGAGTCTGGGAAAGAGCATGAGATATTTCCCCTTTCTATTGCTTATGGAATACTTTGAGAAGAATGAGTCATTTGAGATTATGTTCTTTCAAGTTATCTTCATGAGATAGGAGTTGTTTTTTCATTGTTATCTCATCAAGGCAATTACCTATCCGAGATAAGCAGATGAAGGCCCTGTTGCTGCCTTTTGTCTGTTTCATTGTTATGTGTGGTAGTTAGGGTTGGCCGGAAGATGTCGCACTGTACGGAAAGATAGGACTCTCTGGGTAGCCAGTAGTGTTTAGTTTGTGATGTAAGCAGACGGAAGTGATGTTGTAAACTCAAGCTATATAAGGCCTGTGTACTCATCAATAAACGCCATTTGCCGTCCACCACATTGGTGTCTGTGAGCAGATGGACCGAGCGGCCTGGGTTTGGTCGCCGTGCCGTTCCTGAACCAGGTCGCCACGCCGACAAAGGCAACAGTTATGGTTGAAAAAGTAGATCATATGGTCCCCACACAACCTTTTGCCCATGAGATCTTTTCTCACTCTACTACACCACGGGGAGCCATTAATGTTGGCTTGTCCAGTTTATCAGAGAAGGTAAAGAATGAGAATCGCCCACACTCTTTGCATGTTCTGTGGTTTACCTGAGGGATCGCTGAATTTAATCCCTGATATTTTAACTCAGGTAATCAAATTGTACTGATGTTCTCACATATATGTAAGTGATTCCTGGGGCTTGTGGACTAAAACCAGAATGTAACTTGATTTTCATGAAATGGTAAGTGTATCAACCTGCTGATCGAAAAGCTCTGATTTTGCTGTGGAAGTTAAGAAATACTGTGTCATGTGTCTTAAATATCATAAAGCACCTGAAAATAAAAAGAGGAATGACAAACTTTTTCTAAGTCTTCTGTCAGACTCCAGAGAGATTTATGATACATAATGTCTAAGAAAAGGAACATAGTCCATAAACAAAGTTATAATACTTAGTAATATTAGGATAATTTCAATTTCTGTGCACCTTTTCTTGACTCTGCAGTAGCCTAAAGATCATCCTTATAGTGATAAAGTATCACTAAACTAATTGAATTTCCAGTTAAACCGTTTCTGTAAATTAAGCTATTTTTTCACAAGCTAAATACTATCCTTGTTGAAAGATCGTATATGGTCAAATCATTTCACATTTGTCATCCTTTTAACTGCAAATATGTAACACCTATGGGGTTTCACCATAGTTTTGTGACTTCTGTTGTAGTTCAAATGTGGGAAACTTAATTTATTCAATTGTATCAGGCTTAGCTTATGAGCACAGTGCAATGACCACATATTCTGGCTATTAGGTGATTATCAGATATACACAGTTTCTAAAAACAAATGTGTATCTCGAGGGCATTTGATTTTCAGTTTAATTCAAAGATGTATGCATAGGTGCCTTTCTCCTTTTGTACTAGTGTGATACTGGCATGAAAAGATTCACACATCT
The DNA here is from genome assembly GCA_011057875.1 of Pterocles orientalis. Taxonomy (NCBI): domain Eukaryota; kingdom Metazoa; phylum Chordata; class Aves; order Pterocliformes; family Pteroclidae; genus Pterocles; species Pterocles orientalis. The sequence goes on from WKFP01014252.1 coordinate 801,763, forward strand.
AATGAAACTTAAACTATCAGGCTGTCACAAAACATTTTATCTTTCTCTGTGATAAAACAGCATATTAAATCTGAAAGCAGAGGTGGAAATAATACAGAAAATTACTCTAAGTTTACTACCTTTGACCATTGTTGCTAACTCAGCTCTTCTATATATAAAATAAATTAAATGTAAAGCAAGTGTTGCTGTCAAATATTTGGAATTGCAATGGATAAAAATGGTTCTCAAAGGTTAATAAAGACTGCTTGTAACAGAAAGTGATATTACGCAACTGTTATTCAGCAGTGACTAATAATGAAACAGATATGAACCAATAACATACAGAATATGTTATTGCATTTTCATAATACAGTTCAATTTTGCAGTCCTTCAACAATAAAAGTGATTCAAGTTTAATAGAAAAAACTGGAGTCAAAGTGAATGAAAAATCTTACTTTTACAGCCATGGGAACAATTCATAACGTAGTAAATGCAGATGCAATAATAAGTTACGAGAACAAGACTGACAGGAAAAAAATCATTTTATAGTGTTAAGATTACACAAAAAATAGAACTGAATTAAACTCACTAGTGTAATAACATCAGCCTATACTTGAAATCACATTAACAAAACTGTTTGTATGCTGAATTAACATTACAAGTGATTTTATTTTTGTTTTTCTCATATATGTATGTGTGTTGGGTTTACAAGGCAAGGTCTTGGTCGCAGAGGGGATGGAGGAGTGGCTGCTGTGAGAGGAAGCCAGGAGTTGCCCCCATGTCAGACAGGGATACTTCCACCTGTCTGAAACAGACCTGCTGCTGCCCAAAGCTGAGCCCCTCAGCAGCGCTGTTGCCACCTCTGTGAGAACATGTTTAAGGAAGGGTTAAAACTACTGTGCAGCAGCTGTGTGAGAGAGAGAGGAGTATGACAAATGTGGGAGAAACAGCCCCGCAGACTCCAGGATGAGAGCAGAAGGATGTGCTCCACGCTCAAAAGTAGAGATTCCCCTGAAGCCCACAGTGAAGAGCATGGTGAGGCAGACTGTCCCCTGTGACCCACGGAGCACCATGTTGGAACAGATATTCACCCTGCAGCCTGTGGAGGAGCCCCTGGTGGAGCAGGTGGATGTGCCCTGAAGGAAGCTGTGTCCTATGGAGACCCCACTCCAGGGCAGGTTCCTGGCAGGAGCTGTGGCCCATGGAGAGGAGCCCATGCAGGAGCAGGTTTTCTGGCAGGACTTGTGGCCCCTGGGGGACCTGCACTGGAGCAGTCTGTTTCCAAAGGACTGTACCCTGTGGAGAAGCTGCGTGTTGGAGCAGTTCATGAAGAACTGCAGCCCGTGGGAAGGACCCACATTGGGGCAGTTGATGAAGGACTGTATCCCATGTGAGCGACTCCATACTGGAGCAGGGGAAGAGAGCGCAGAGGAAGGAGGAGGAGAAACTGACCTTGACCTCTGTTCTCCATTCCTTTGCATCTCTGGGGGGAAGGAGGTAGAAGACTTGGGAGTGAAGGAATGAAGTTGAGCCTGGGAAGAAGGAACAATGGGAGGAAGGTGTTTAAATTTTTCTTTGTTTATCACTATGCTACTCTAGTTTTCATTGGCAATAAATTAAATCAACTTTCCTCACCTGTAGTGGTAACTAGTAAGTGATCTTCCTGTCTATATCTCACCCATGAGCTTTTACATCTTATTTTCTCCCTCTGCCCTGTTGAGAAGAGGGAGTGAGAAAGCAGCTGGGTGGGGGTTTTGGCATCCAGTCAAGGTTAACTATCACGGTATAGTTGTTGCTTTATTCTCTGTGCCCCTAGTAAGTGGTCAGTAAATATGTTTGGACATGGTACACAGCCCATTGACGATGCAGAGAATAAAAAGAAATAGTTCTCTGAATTGAAATCTGACAAGACCCTGATTATGCTAGTTGTGGACTAGACAGTGTTTTCAGCGTTCACTGATGTTCTTAAAGGACGAGTGCTTTATGTGTCATAATACCATGGAGCCCCCTTTAGACTTAAGTGGCTTTTGCATGAATCTCTGAGTCAGCCCCAGTCTTCTGTTGCTAAAGATGACTTTGCTTTATTTACAGAGATGAACAGCAGCACATCTTTTACAACTGCTCAGTTGTCCAATTTGGCAAGCACAAAAATATTCAAGTCCTTCTGTCTAAATTTAAATGAGTTAAAGACTAGATACAGATACTAATCTCTATGAGGAAAATTTCAAAAGGGTGAGTTAAATATACAAAGGAGAAGTTACAATATACTAAAACTCTGAAAATCAGTTTATCCAGCCAGAGAATGATCTAGTTTCCTGCTGGTCTGTTTTAGCCTTCAAGATTTTCAGGTGTCATCTTTTAACACCAGCCAGCAATAAACACCACGCAGCCACTTGCTCATCTTAATCCCCCCCAAGCAGGATGGGGGAAAGAGAATTGGAAAGGTAAAAGTGAGAAAATTCATGGGCTGAAACAAGAAGAGTTTAGTCACTGAAACAGTTTTAAAAAATAATGATGATAATGATAATCATAACAATAATACTATTGTAATGTAAAGGAAAATAACGAAGTGAGAGAAATAAAGCCCAAGAAAGAAATGTGATGCGAATGAAAACAATTGCTCACCACCAACCAACTGATGCCCAGCTAGTCTCTGAATAGGGGCCCCCTGACCAACATTCCCGCTAGTTTATTTCCAAGCATGATGTCGTATGATGTGGAATATCCCTCCTGTCAGTTGTGGTCAGCTGTCCCAGCTGGGTCCCCACCCATCTTCTTGTGCACCCCCAGCCTACTCACTGGTGGGGTGGTGTGAGAAGCAGAAAACACCCTGTCTCTGTGTAAGCACTGCTCAGCAATAACTAAAACATCCCTGCATTAACAATATTTTTTCTAGCACAAATCCAAAACATAGCCACTAGCTACTACGGGGAAAATCAACTCTCCCAGCCAAAGCCAGCATATCAGGAAACTACTATCACAAATGCTTTGTATCTCACTCAAAATATCCACTCAACTTTTTGGTTTGCTCTATGTGATTATCTTCTGAGTTTAAAGATCAATCCTAAATTCAGGTTTAAGCCAAAAATTCAACACTGACTCATTGTTTCTTTGTGTGCCACATGGTGATATGTCAACTCTTCAGCTAGTGCAGTCAGTGGCATCACACAGACTTGTTCTGGCACAATTAATTTCATTCCAAATTCCATGTGGAATTTGAAACATTTTACAACTATCAAGTCCAAAATTTCTTATACTTCTCTACAGATCCTGGAAGCCACAGCCTGCATAGTAGTAGAATTACATTCTTAAATACAACAAATATATTGCCTGTATACACCTACCTGGACAAATAAAAGACAAAATAAAAAAAAAAAAGAAGGGAAGTGGTGCAAGCTTGGGTGCTGGATACCAGCTTACCCAAACTGCTTAATTTTTGTTCCAAGGCTCTTGCTTATACCACTTCAACAAGGTGTCTTAATAGCAAAACTCAGGCATGACTCTTGGCATAACTGTAGCTCTCTACAGAAACTCCTTTGAAGAGGTGATACTAGTCATGTAACACCATACCGGGCTGCCTGAACAGTTTTCTAGCACTCTTCCAGCAGGCTTTATCACTGTTCACATCTTGAATGATACCACATCTTCAAATTAGCACTATAAAACACTAGTCTGGCACATTCTTGCAGTCACTTAGTGAGAAAAAGCACACAAAAATTACCATTTTTATCTTAACTCCACAGGACCCAGAGACAAAAACTGTTGTGTGACATAACCAGCTCACTTGATCCATGAAGAGTGAAAGTCAGTACATGCTAGCTGGACTTTTGTATTTACTTGTTAGGCCAGTTAGAAACAGCCTTGTACTCATTTCACACGTACTCAAAATGTCTGAAAGCATGTGAGTGCATTAGTGGCTGCCAGATTTGCTCTGTCACATATGGTTTTTTGGAACTTGTTCTGGGCATGAATTAAAGCACCCAGGGCCTCGTAGGCTCCACTGATCTACTCCTCCAAACTGTTCTCGCATCTGCTGTAGGAATGAGAAGCAATTCAGGAAACAGACAGAGTGAGAGAGAGAAGACAGAAGGAGATTCCTCTCATCTTCTCTCTTCCTTGTTGGCAGCATTATATTTGTTTGGGCATTTCTGAGTTTGTGCATTTGGCAATGGCAGAGAATCAGCCTGACTGGTTCTGTGCAGATAGCTAACATGATCAAAGGCACCTCGTATTGCGGCCAAGGAACTTGCTTGGTCTCAGTTCTTTAGGAAGAGTCATACTAGGGGAGCTGCCCTGAAGCTGCTGCAAAACTAAATGTTGCTGATCCATGAACTGAAGACAAAACAAAAACAAAAACAAAAACCAAAACAAAAACGGAATTTTAGCTACTTTGCAGAGACTAATATAATCAACTCTACTAAGATGTCATGGTTTTGAACCTCTGGCTGGCAGCCAAACACCACAACAGGTGCTTGCTCACTCTCCCCCCTCCTGAGGATGGAGAAGAGAATTAAAGGGGTAAAGGAAAAAGAGACCTGTGGTTTGAGATAAGAGCAATTTACTAACTAAATGACAGTAATATTGAAAAAAAATGATTATAATAATAGTAGTATGTATAAAAATATAAAAATGAGTGATACACAGTGATACTGCTCACTATCTGACGACCAAGGCACAGTCCGTTCCTGGACAATGATCCTGGAGCAGGGAGAGTCCTGAAAACGCAATCCTGGAATGGAGACTGGAGCCCGAGCATCTGAGAGACTGAGAGATGCCTGAGAGAGGGGCAAGCCAGAGGGAGGCAATCCAGAGCAAGAGAAGAATACTTCCCAACAGACCCTCATCTGTGTGCTGGGAATGACATGCATGGTACGGAATAGACCATTGGCCAATTTGAGTCTCAGTCCTAAACCTAAGGTCAAGTTCTACACTAGCAATTGGGGCTGTGCTCTCTCCCAGCTTCTCCTGCACCTGCAGACACTGGCAGAGCAGAGAAGCCGAAAAATCCTTGACTGTCCTGGCAGCAACTGTAAACATCAGTATGTTATCAGCCTTCTTCCCAGCACAAATCCAAAACATAGCCTCACACTAGCTACTATGAAGAAAGTTAACTCTATACCACTCGAAACCAGGACACAAGTCCAAAAGGCAAAAAATAATTACACGCAAGTGTCAGAGATAGTTTTTAGCCAAGTATCTCATGCTATCTAAAATACCAGCTCTGTGTGGCTCAACTATGAATAAAAGCATGGTAAAACACTTGTTTTGTCTGTCAGATGTGGATAGCAAGAAGTTTTGCTCATGAGTGACAGACTGATATGCCACCACTAATATGCAGAGGAACTTTAGTGGAGTGATCTGATGAACTCCTCTTTTTTCCCTGAAGGTATCACTGCAGGGATACAATGTCATCTCAACTTCTAGAGTTTAGTGCTCTTGCTTTATCCATACTATAGGTTCTACTCAGAACATGGGATACTGGTTTCTGTGGCAAAGAACGTAAGTTGTCTAGCCCCAGTTACGCTGCTGCAGTGAAAGCACAATTGAACATGGTGGTATAAACATCTCCGTAGAATAAAAATCTGTTCAAACTCTAATTTCATTTTTTCTTTTAGAAATAATTTCCAATCAAGAATTCAAAACCAAAATAATAGTTACTTGGTCTTTAACTTATTTAAACCTGAAATCTGTAAGCACTATAGAACAAGGCATTATGTTTTAATGTTCTCCAGTTCAGCCTTCCCATGCCCTGAATTTGCAGGATCAGAGACCATCTTTCTTTTAATTAATCTCTATCCTCCTGAGAGATTTTTTGAACCTCTCATGACATCTCTGGATTAAACTGTTATTAACTCCTCCTTTAGCAGGCACATTGCTTTATACCATGTTATTTTATCAATTTGCTGGAATTTCTGTATTTCAAATAAGCACAAAGACACGGATTTGCATTTTTATACCACTTACATTTTGGAAAATATTTTCATTTTCTGTCAAGTGTCATATCACCCTTTTTTTTTCTTCCACAGTAAAGATATTCACCTCTAGCATGCTAATATACTTCTGTTTGCTAGATGTATTTGAATAACTTTATAAAATGGGAAATACAATATATTACATCAGATTTTATCAATATTCTTTAATATTTTGATATATTGGAACAGAACACTTGTAAAAATGTGCATTCACTATTTCACTCCCTTTCTTATTATTCTATACACATATTCTTGCTGCTCTGTTGCCTTCTAATTTAAACCTTTATGAATTGTGCAAACTCAGCAGCCAAGGTATATACAGCTTGCCTACCGCAGCCTTTACCCAAATGTACATGTATTGTAGCCATTCTTTATGAAATTAGGTGCCAGACCCTCTGTAAGAGGGGAAAAATCCTAAACGGTGATCTGGAGGAAGGAATATAGATTTTCTTCTGTGGGATCATTATTCACTGATGTCTGGATGTGCAAAAACGGAAGGCAGCTAATGATGCTTCAAAGAGACTGAAAAACAATCCAGGATCTAGCCATGCAAGGTTATCAGAGGGCCATAAATAAGCCTGTGACTGAGACGCTTTGTCAATTTCAAGATCCATCATCTTATTCAACTAAGAGCAACATCAAATGCCTTTGAGAGGGAAATTTCGGCACTATTGTAATTCTTTCCATTCTTGAGTACCTTCTTGTGCTCTTTCCTGACACTTTCTACCTCTTAAAACAGCATATATTTATCACCTGTCTACTACTTTAGATTTTCTGGGTCTTGATTTAAGGACAAAATCTAGCTCCATGGATATTGATTTGCTAGATTATTATCACCTGGGTTTACAGGTGATTCCAGACTTATTCGTTAGTCCTACAAACACTGCTGAACTCAAGCACTTGATTTATCTCAACAAAAATGTAATAAAAATGAGATGTTATCTGTGGTTTTTACTTCCTCTTCAGTATAATAAGACAGTATGTGATACTTGTATCTTAGTAGCTTATAAAAGTCTGTAATATCATGTTTGAATACCTCTAATTCTTCAGTATTATCTTTTAAAGATACATAGACTATATTTTCTACCTGGCTACCTGAGCTAAAGCTTACTTTTCAACAGGAGTGCAGTGAAATTCCTCCATTTCAAGCTCACATACATGCATGTGCTCATCAGTTCCCTTGTTTACTGTAAAGCGTACAGTAATGACATATGGGGATCTTGCATTCACCTAGATTGCTCTCTAGAGGAAGGACACATTCGGTGTCCATCTGATTACTTTAAGTATCATAGGCACTTCATAATTCCCCTCCCTCTCCAAAAGACATAAAAAAATGGGAAAAATAATCTCTCAGATGCAGTACTGCATCAGTAAACAGTGTAACCTTCTTAGATGATAAACTAGATAAATATAAAAATAACAATATTCTGACAAACATTTCAGAAAAGAAAAAACACAACAAGGTGAGTTGTGCAGTCCTCCATTTCTGCCATATCAGACTTGTACCTTTCCCTAGCTAACTTAGTTGCAAGAGTAAGGATTTTATATGTTCACATATGACCAAAATGCCCTAGCTGAATCAGATTTTCACATTGCTCCACCCAAACTAAGACAGCAGAGTTCACTGCAGACTAGAGCTAGCTCAGCTTCTGTGTATACCTTTTCACCTTGGTGATCTATTATTCATCTTAATATTAACCTATTGATTATTTCTGCTGCTAAAACAGACCAATCTATTACAGAATTTTTGTTTCTATCCTTTAATAAAGGATTTCAAAACAATAAATATAATAACCTAGAATTAGAGCCTTTTTTTTTTCCAGGCTGCTGGTCTACGAATATGTTTTAATGCTTTAGTTTTTATCATATATGAATAGGAAAGATATTACAAAATAGTTACTTATGTTAAATCTGGGACACCTGATCTTGGTATATAAGATGACAGCCTCCGAAGTTTCATTAACAAAACTGTTCTTTGCATTTGGTTTTGATTCTGGCTTGCTTATGATACCTTTACTTTGGTATAAACTTGGTATTTGAGTTCTTTCACGGCAGCAGGTAATTTCAATGGTAACTGACAGTTGCAGCTGCCTTTCTACACCCTTGATGATTCTAATCTTTGCAAAGTCTAGTCTGTTCTCCACAATGGCTTTCTTTTGGTCAGGATTTTAGTAAATTGACAGTGCCATCAACAAAATTTATTGTTTCGTAATATTCTAATTCAAACAATGTTCATTCAGAGTGCAGGTCAATGATCTTGGTCTGTTCCTAGTGTTCTTATCAAGACAAAAGCTTTTCCTGAGACACAGTCTTATACAGCTCAGATAATTTTTTTAAATTTAAATGGATATTCTTGCCTGGTATATATCAGACTCTTTTGTGCTCCAACTGCAAAGTACTATATTTGGAAATTCTTCAGTTACCTCCTTTCTGCTTTTGCACTAAAAGATTATTGGGTTTACTTTACTGAGTTACTGGGTTATTTCTGATATCATGCTTTAGGGAACATCATTGTTAAGAAACTGGATTTAATTTTCTGGACCTGGAGACATTACTGCCTCTGATGGAATGATGTTATACGTTTGCCTCATCATGTAAATTGTTATTTACTCATTTCAGAAGATACATCTGCTGTTTGACATACGAGTCATTCTGTCCACTTTTACAGGTATACAGCTAGCCAGGGTGTTTTTTGGTATTTTTTGCCTTTTCATAATAAAAATAAAATCCTTCATGCAGGCCAGTTAGCCCGTTTCTTCTGTGCTATCAACATGGTTTAGCAACACTCACATGATTAACTCTGCTTCACAGCCTAGATTATTTTCTTCCTCTTGGGTCTCATTAGTAAGGGTAAGTTTGTGGTAGATCTACCACAAATGGTGTGGTAGATCTACAACTTGCAAAGTAACGGAAACAGCATTGTTCCCAAACTGTATTCCTACAGTCACACCACCTATTTCTACAGAAATATAATGCGACAGTTTATACCTGTTTATTCATTCTTTCTTTCTTCCTTCTTTCCTTCTTTCCTTCTTTATATTGTTGATGTCTTAATTACTTATGTATGTGACATCACAAAATTATAGTTCTGTTTTTGCTTCTGTGTATATCAACAAATAATAAAGTCCAACATAAAGCCATGGTATTTCAGAGTTAAGGTATGGAAATTATATTTTAAAAGAGCAACAAGTCATATTTCAAATTTTGAAATTACAACTCAGTCCATTAAAGGAAAAAGAGGAAAAAAAATAAATACAAGATTTGACTTCCATATATGAATTAATAATATTTCTGTGTCTACTCATGATATGTTATTATTGTCAATAGTAGACTGTTCCTGACAGTGAAGTAAAGACGAAACAAACAAAAGCTGGAGATAAATGCAAGGACCTGCTTCCATCCAGTTGTTTCTGTGAACACAAGTGTAAAAATGCCACACAGTTTTGAATCCACCTGCAACCAATTATATATCCCCCTCAACATAAAGGAAATTTTTTTCTAAGTGATAAAGGAATATTTGGAAACTCTGACTTTATTCAGTGCATATTTGCAACAGTGTTTTGTCTTGTCTGAAGCACTCTCTGGATGAAAATCAAAACTTACTGAAAATACATTTACAGAAAAGTTCAAATATAGGGAAGTACAAATATCTAAAGATCTATTGGGATATTTGGTTAACCTTCATATTTTCTTATGTAGCATTAATACTAGCAATAGAAGTCAAGAATTCCAGGGAACTGCAGTGGAGTTGTGGCAATGATATCCCTGTGACTACTGAAAATATCCGGAACGTAAACTCATTATCTTTTTTAGGAAGTACTCAAAAGTGACTGAAATTGAGAAACTTTTATTTGCAATTGCTCCTGCTGCTATTCTGACATTCCTTTGTTGTTGTAGACAGCATATGTGGATCAGCGTATTTTATAGGGATTTGATCTGGAGCACGTCTTCTGAGCATATTTGAGTTGCTCAGGCCAGCAAGCATATGAAGCCCCCTGTGTACATAAGTATATGTAGAGCAACTCCAAACCTGCTGCAAATGGATGATGTTGTGGGTGGAAGAGCAATGCAGGAGAGGAGCAAGCAATAGAAAGAACAGTCAGAGGAGACCTGAGGGAAAAAGATACAGGTAGCATGGGAGAGGTTACAGGGAGAAACAGACCATCAGCTACATGGTTGGATAATGGCAACGTTAAAAGAGGGAGAGAGCAATTCATAACTGAAAGGACCATTGGGAGAATAAAAGGCATCAACAAACCTCTTTTTTTTTTTTAATCACTTTCTCTGCAAAATAGTCCAGAGTACAGAACAGAGTACTTCTGAGATACATGTTCTCAAGAGATAAGAATTAAATGGTGACTTGGGAGTCATGAATGAAAGCAATATATGGGACTCCCTGACATGTGATAGGCTGACTGGGAATAAATTTATTTGAGCATAGTTTTAAATTGTTCTTGAGGTTTCCCAGGTTCGTAAACAGACTTGTTTACTGAAATTCAATGGAGCATGTTAAAGTCAGACTGAAAAACAGAGTCTTTTTCAGCACAGGAGAGGCCAGAGTGGGCTGATGTCACTCATCACTGTCTCTCAAGGTGATCAGGAAAGCTGTAAGGGAAGTGTTTAGGCAGCCCCAGACCACACATCCCCGACTGAGGGACGTAGCACCTTATGGTAACTCCTCATGGCAAGGCTGTGATAGCTCCATGGCTGCTTCGGCCCCATGGCTTGGGTCTGTCAAGGAACAATTGTCAAAATTATACCTGATCTATTAAGATTTTTGTGGAACTTGACCCACACGGTTACTAAAGAGATGGCAGAAAATCAAAATTTCAGTGCAGGCAAGTCCAGATGAACGCATTTTTAAGTTTTAAACTAACAGAGAATTCCAAATTCTGCCGGTTTTACATTTGTAAATTCAAAAATTATACACATTGCATGTGTGGCTATCTGATTACATGAGTGCTACTGTTCTACACGAGGGTCTCACTTTTTGTAGGTGTTTGCTCCATTCCCCGTTTACACATAGACATACACACACTCGTGCAGACCCACTATCCATCAACAACAAAAATTCTTATGCTTCAATCCTCTCCTTTCAGCCATCTCTAAAAAAACCTGACCCTAGCTCGGACCAAAATAAACTCAGTGCCAAAATCCTCACCCCAATTTTCAGTGCCTAGATAACTCTACAAAGCTGTGGTAAGAAATCCCGTCTGTACCTGTGCACTGTGTGCCAAAAAGACAGCTTCAAGTGCACAGACACTTAGCTTGCAAAGGTGCGTTTTTCCATCGCTGATATTTCTGAATGTGACCTCAGGCTTGAGATCTTGCTTTGGACTTCTCTCTCTTGTCCCCAGTTTCACAGGTCCAAAGAACATACTACTCTCTTGAGAAAGACAGAATACTCAGAAAAAAAACACAAAAGGAGAAAAGACGGATGGGAGTTTTTAGTTACTTTTTCAGTTGCTCCCCTTTTTTCACTCTCTTGAAAACCACACAATCCCATCAAGCTGCTGCATCAAAAAGTACCTTATTCTGAAAGAAGGATTATTAATTCAGTCTATTTGCATTTAAATCTTCTTTGCATTTCCATAGCTCTCTTTCTTAATTCCAACTGGATTTTAAAAGCATAGTGTGTCATAATTAATCACTATAATATTTTGTGTATAGAGGAACATTTTGCCTTTTGAAAGCCATTTCTGAGCACATGAAGGAGAAAACGGTGTTTGGCAATAGCAAACAGGCTGATCAAGGGTGAATCTTGCCAGACAAATCTGATCACCTTTTATGATGAAATGAAAAGACTGTGGATGAGAGAAGAGCGGTGGATGTTTATATCAGCTATAGCACAGCTTTCCTCATGGTCTTCCACAGCATCCCTGTATCCAAGTCAAGACATCAAAATCTTAGATAAGGGGATGACTGGATGGGTGACAATCTGGCTGGGTTGTGAATCAAATAAATTAACCAAAGAGTCAGAATTTGTAACCTTTAAGCAGTTATTCCTTTATTTGCAAAGCTGGGCAGCACTGGGGATAACAGCACCTTAGGTGCTCCAATGAAGGAGCAAAACTGTAGACAATATATGTTGCAAACTTACACATATTCAGTAAATTCCGGGGAATTATTCACATAAACATAAGATGTCCTGGAATACATTAGTATATGCAAATATCCTTTTGCACATGGGCAGAGGTTCCCCCTGGTGGTCATTACGTGGTTTTGGGATGAATTTGCCTGCTAGTTGAACTTCTGATGCTGTGCAGTGGTGTCCCTTTTTCTCAATTAATTTTCTTGTCTTTGTACTTTTACAAGGTTGGCTAATTTCTTGATCAATGTTTGCAAATGTTCTTCTTCACCTGATTTTTCTATTCCTAAACCATTATAGTTCACTTAAACATTTACTACTCTGAGACACCTTATAACCTTACAATAATTCAGCAGCTCTGCTTCAGTTGTCAGACTCAAAGTTGTGGTGGTTAATTGTTTGTATTTTGCAGTTAGCAGAGTTCTGCAGAGGTCAATTCTGGGACCATTCAGTGTCTTTTGTTCTGTTCAGTATCTTCAACTTAGAAGAGGAGATGAGGTGCACCCAAGAAGAGCCATTCAAAAGAATTTAAACAGGCTGGAGGAACAGGCTGACATGAAACTCACAAAATTCAGCAATGATGCATACAGTGTCCTGTACCTGGAGTGAAATAGTCCTCTTCAGAAAACCACAGCCAGTATATTGAGAAACACTGACTAGGTCAAATGCGAAATATTGCATTTACTTTTGGGACCTCCAGGGAAATAATGGTTTTGATAAATGGAGGCAAGTTCATCTGGTCAGGGGCTATAGCTCTTGTCTTGTGAAGAGAGGCTGAGAAACCGGGACTTATTGAGCCTGTAGAAGAGATGGCTTTGAGCTGATCTAACAGAGGTCCTCTCATACTTACAGGGTGGTCATCAAGAAGTTGGGACCAGTCTCCCTAGTGAAGTGTAAATGAGGTCGGGGAGAGAATGAGATAGCAATCCTAAATTGCAAAGGGGAACATTCCAACTGGATATAAGGAAAATTTGTCAACCTGAAGATAATTAAGCATTAAAGCAGGTTGTCCAAAGAGTTTATGGAATGGAGGTCCTCAGAGGTTTTCAAGACCTGTGTGGTTAAAGCCCTGAGCAGCCTAGTCATTGAGCATTAACCCTGCCAGGAGTGAGAGGCCGCATTAGAGATCTCCTGAGGCCCCTTTTGACCAGAATAATTACACAACTCTAAGGTCTACAGATTATTTTTGAGACCTCAGCACTGTTGTAAAGCAGTAGGAAGTCTGTTATTCTCATTTTGTGCATATTGTGGGGTTGATGTGTGTAAAATTGCTGAAGCTGTTCCCTAAGAATATCTATCTGCATGTTTTTATCCAATTAGTGTTTGGGAAAGGGTAGCCTATACCCCCATAAGTTGTGCTTAAATGGTGAAATTCTTATCTGAATGCAGGACTATTCTGTGTGATTTTTCTTCTGCTTGTAGCCACAATGGCGTTATTTTCGTGAACTGATGGCAGATCCTTCAATCCCAAATCAGGTTAATGTTTTATCTTACCTTACGTTTCTATCTACAAGTCCCCACCACTTCTAACATCAGAATTCTAACACTGAAACCACACTTATTTTTAGCTTTGTTGAACAATAGGTTGACAACTAACAGTTCTTAGTTCAGTGATTCTGTTTCTTAACATCACTGTTAAAAACTAACAAGAGCTTTAGTCCACAGTTTTGTTCACAAATTCCCTCTCTCTGACTGAGGTTTCTAATTACCTGCCAGCCCAGGTGTTATGAATGCTTATCAGTGACCTGTTTAAACTCCTTCTTCGCTGAAAATTGCATGAATTGATGCTTTATGAAGTAGGATTTGTGTTCAGAATTTTGGCATACTGGCATGATGCCTTTTCACAAGATTTTGGCATGATAGTTTTGGTATATGTTAACTTCTCTTTCACTGAGACATTTTCAAGTGAGACTGCCTCAGGGAAGTGAGAATAATAGTGCAGAAGAAATAAAGTGCTTTTTTATTTCCCCCACAGACCTCATATAATCTGTGTCATGTTTGTTTCAAGGAGATAAAACTTTCTGCACTATCAATACAGATTTTTTTATTTGACCTACTCTGTAGTTTTAACAGGCTCTAATACATTCTTGGGTGTATGTGTTCATTTCAGACCAGTATAAGAAACCTCTGGCCCTTCTCTTTTAGGTTTCCGATTCTGCAAGCGACCTAGTTGTGTTGCCATTTTAGCTATTATTTCCCGTAAATTCTTACGAATCACATTCTCATGTTTTAGAGCAAGACCTGGTATTGAGAGAATCTGTAAACTGATGGCACACTCTGGAAAGCATAGACTTGGCCATCCTGTGATAACAATCTTAGTTGTTTTCTGCCACTACTAGTTATAATGCATCCCTACAGCAGAATATCTGTCCACACGTGTTAAGAAATGGATTTATATTTAAAACAATAAGTAGTCATGTTGTTCGAAACATTTTAACTCTGCTGAGGTACAACATGCGCTGAAAAGGTCTTCACACTATTAATAAGGTGTCAGGGTAAAGAGCAAAATCAAGGGTGTTTTTGTAGCTCAGTTCTATTTAAGGGAATTATAACAAGAAATTAATCCTAATCTACCATTTATGAGATTTCTTAGAAGTTGTTCCTTTAACTCCAGTTCTCTGCTCTGTTTCTTGCCTTTCTTCCTTTTTTTCTCCTCTTAATTTCTTTCCTATTTTTATTGAAAATGCTCTGAAAGTGTGTATTTATTGATGGGGCAGCTCTTGGCTCGTGATGTTAGAGGGACAGTCTGACTCCAAGCACATTTGAAGAGCCGCCTAATAGCAGCCCTAATGGTCCTAGCCTTTGACCATAACTTCATCTGAAGCTTCACTTAGACATTCTTGTCCCATAAAAAGCATTGTATTACTTCCTTCACATACCTCTTATGCAGGTTTTGGCTATTATTTTTCTTTTGCACCATGTGTGTGATTCAGAAAGAGAAAAATGAAATCTAAAAAGGCAAGGTCCTGATACTGCCAAATTGTTTCACACAGGTTTCGGCACAGTCTGTGAGCGTTTTGTCACTGATGACACTGGGAGAAGAATTGGGCTCTGAACGCTCATTGTAATTCAGGGGCTCAGTTGAAGAGTGCACAGTGTCACTAATAAGCTCCCATCACAAAACAGGAATGGGAAACTGGCTTCCTGGCACCAGCTGTGGACTGTACTGTGCCCTGCTACAGTTGAAAATGAAAATGACATACAAATTCTACTGATCAGAACATATTATGGCACCATGAAGAAAGGAGCAAGCTTCATTTTCCACAACAAAAAGGAAGATACACTGTAAAGGCTAAATGTTCCAAAGGACAGGCATCCTGGGTGTACTCGGAGTAAAGGATAGGTGTCCTGGGGACACTTTGTATTAAAGAGAGCAGAGTATCTGACAGCAAAGCAGAAACAGTCAGACAAGCAAAGCTGGCTGAAACATTAAAGAAAAAAGCTAATTACATGTTTAACTGAATCAATGATAAACACGGGATTGTTAAGATTTTCTTATTGTTGTTTTGGTTTTGTTCCTTTTTTTTTGTCGTGGATTTTGTTTTGATTTTGGTTGTTTTGTTATTTGACTGATAAGGCAGTCTTGGTCCTGAAAGGACAATCTTATTATTGATCTCAATCTACACCTTTCACACAGGATGAAATTTCAGAGGCAGGCATAGACATAAGCATTCTTTTCAGTGCCTCTGTAGGCTGCCTTTTGATGGTCAGGTGAGCACCAGAATGTTACTTTTTGTTTTCTTTTTTGATTTTCCTGTGTACCACGAGATTCCGTGTCTTCCATTCTGAAGCTTATGCTGTCTATTGCTTCTGTGTGGCCTGTATCTCCTTCTGGTGGCCCTTGCTTTTTCTATCTCTCTTTTAGCTTTCCTTTACTCTTTGAGCTTTACTGTGCAACTCCTTGGAGCTTCATGCTGAAGAGACATGACTTGACTGCAAGCTTTCAAGAGTCACAAATGAAATGAGCTTAGGAACTCTGTGTCTCTAGACGCCAAGTGAAAAATACTTTCCTAAATGCAGTAGTTTTGCCAGTCAATTACCGAAGCCTGTGAGAAAAGCATGCAGTAATAAAATTATGGGCAATACTGAAAGGAATATCAGAAAGTAGAAACAGTCTTGATTTAATGGAGAGGAGTATTATTGATTCCTGACCTCCACAACAGAGCTATAAAGCAAATAAAATCCATTACTTTCAATGGCAGACATTTTAAAAGCCACTGTCTGTGTAATGTTTCAAAACATACCGCATTGGAGTTGCACTGTCTCTTGGACACTTCTGTTGTACCATGAGCAAAGTTTTGCTTTTACACCATTAAAAGAACTAATATTGTAATGACTACAATCAGCATCTCCATAGATCCAATTGCACCTGGGTTACTCCCTTCAAGTACTGGAAGGTCTCTTCTTCTGTTTCAGATGGAAGCTTAATGATAACAACTTGGGAGCGACACACATGGGTGACCTCCAGAAGACAATTACTTTCACTGTGAGATTTATGAAGAATATAATTCTGTGGAACCCCAACAACTGGTCCCTTCCTACTCCAAATATTTTTAATTTCTAACATTAATTAAATATTCACAAGACTTTCTAATTAACTATATATACTGTTTTTCAGTTTTTTGAGTGATCTTTCAAACACTTTGTTCTGCAGGAATTAAGAATGCCTATTCTTCTGTATTTTGTGCAAAATGGAGACTATCCACATAAATGAAGAATAAGAACATTTGACATTATCATGAATAAGGAAATGTATAAAGTAAATGTAAACACACACACTCCTTTATGTATACACACATACGTATATAATCCAAATGTATTTTTTTTTCTTCCAGCTCTCCTTGGCATCCTAATTTATAAGCCAATAAATCCATTGTAGGTAACAAAAATCCACTCTTAGAGCTTCACCCTCCCTACTACTGGTATGCAAAGGTGCATTTGTATAACTTATCCTTCTTGTTTTGAATCATAGTATTGTAGAATCATTTTGGTTGGAAAACATCTTTGAGATCATTTAGTCCAACCATAAACCTAACACTACCAAGTCCATCACCAAACCGCGTTTGTAAGTGCTACATCTGCACATTTTAATAGCTCCAAGCATGGTGACTCAGCCACTTCCCTGTGCAGCCTGTTTAAGTGCTTGATAACCCTTTCAGTGAATACATTTATAGAAATAAGAGTTATTATAATAAATTTTGGAAATAATTTTTTGGAAATAAATCTTAAAAAATAAAATATTGAAATAAAAGAGACATGAACAGACTTGGCAGATACATTTCAAAATAGATGTCTCATAGATCAGGATTAAAATAAAAAGCAAAAACGTAAAATAACCCCAACATTTGTGGAAATTCTCCAATGATAATACAAATTTTGTCCATTCTGTTACCTAACGCTATCAGAGCTTTTAACCAGGTCTAATACGTGCACTAATGGTGATTTTCCATTGAAGATCTCCCTAATTTAGACTTTTCTCCCCGTACAGAATAGATCTCTCAACTTTTTTCTCCATGTAGGAAGTAATGACTGGCTTTGGAGAACCTTTCAGGACTGTTACACTCTGGTGTATCTAGCATAACCAGAAAATGTAAGTGGTGAGCATTAGCAACAGACTATAGTCAGGTGCTCTGAAGATCATTGAGCAAGAAGCTTAATGGCCCTCATTAAAATGTCCATCTACCAAGTATTCTTGACAGCCGAGCTTGAAAAATGTTCTATAGAAAAAATAACACTAAGAATACTTTAAAGGGGCCTGCACTTCTAATCAATTTGTCAGTTACAGAAAAATATAGAGGCTTAGATCATTTTAGGATTTATATACAATTGCTTATTAGAGCCATACTGGATGGATACAGCATGGGTGAGAGAGATTTTGTCATTACATGCACACACTACAACTTTGATGAGCTTTGCACTCATTGTGCTCATAAATATCCATTACTTAATTTCCTGTGGTAGGAGAGGTTAGTGTTTTCTGTCTTTTCATTCTTAAAGCTGCGTTCTAGCAATATTTTTATAATCTGTGCAGGAGATATAGATAGATATCTGTAAGATGTAGATAGATAAGATATACTTCTCTGGAACCTTTTAATTGTAACAACACTTTGCACAGCAGGCCAAAATAGGAGGATTTAAGCTTCAAAATCCACAAAGGATTTGGAATTGCACTGAATGTTTCTGGTTTTATTCCATGGGGTGAGATGACACAAAAAGCTTATATAGAAAATCTCACCCTATGCAGCAATTTAAACTCTCTAACCCTTGCTACTAGTTAATTTCTGTACTTCTCTTCCAGAAATTAATCATCTAGGCAAGATAAGCTCAGGCTGTGACCAAAAGTATCCAAAAAAGCTTTTTACAGTTCACTGTACCTCACAACATTTACAGTTAAGGCTAGTACCAGTGATATCAACCTTTATCTTATCAATATTCTTCTGTTTTTAATGAGAGATTTTATATGATTTTTCACTTGGTTTAGTGCTCTAGTAGTTTTATATTTTCTTGCTGTTAAAATAAATTTGATCTCTTCTTCTGCCTCAGTAATGTGTTATCCAAGTTATCATTTTTACCTGCAATTAATTTGTTTCATAGTATTAATGATTTCCTTATTCTCTCGTTAAATAAATAACACTGTAGAAAACACTGTTATTTATTCCAATTTATTCCAATACCAGTGTCTCCTGGTATTGGAAATGAAGTTATATTAAATAATGAACTTATTAATGTGAGGTGTAATTGACAAAGGAGAATAAGAATCTTCATTGGGTTCAAGAAAGGAATTCTCCTTGGTGGTGCTAGTACTAATTCAGGAAAAATTCCAAACTCACTGAACACTTTCTATTATATAGACTTCTTAGCATACAGCAAATACTCAGCTTAAGGCTCTTGGGACCCCAAACGTGGATTTGGTAACATTAACAGTGTGTAAGAGATGTGTTCATACTACAGGGTTCAGTGATAAGTAGTTATGTATTTTGTCAGGAACTTCAAATTGAAAGAAAACGTAGTACACTCGTGTATTAAGGCCTGTCATTATAATACTGCCTTAAATAAAAACTGCTTTGTGAGATACTGTTCTAATCAAAACAAAAAACCCAAGGAAATATTCACATAGTCCCATTGAGGGGCTGCTCAAAGTTCAACTTCTAACAAGTATTGCCATTAACTCTCTACAGCAAAATTTATGAGGGTCTAAACCAAAGTTTTCTAGCCACCTCCACTGTCTTAACAGATCATGAGACTGTAGGGAAATGAGAAAATACTTTAACAGTAAACATTATGGGCATTGGCACCTTGAAATTTCCACTGCTATACAACAGTGAAAGAACACAAAATTTAGTTTGACCAACTAAAGGAAAATAAATAATTTCCATATTTTTATATATTCATACCTCTAAACAAGTGAGAAAAGATCTGCATGGTATTTCCCAATTTAGCCATTAGGAAACAGACCAAAGCATAAGAATAATCCTGATTTATAAGATACTTCAAGTACTATTCTTGAAAATTACTTCCTCTAATATACAAGTCAAGACTGATAACAAGTTGACTAGAAGAAAAAGGGACCAAAAAAAAAAGTCTAAATAAACATTCTTCAGAAATTAAGCAGACACTGATATGTAGTTTTAAGCACCTAAATTTAAGCTCCTGTTTTTGAAAATACTGCCTGAGATGGGGCAGGCTGGCAGAGAGACTGTCTGTATTGAAATTGCCAATGGTATCTTTTTAAAATGTTCCTTACTGAACTTCTCTCATGAAAGGCAGTCAAGAAGTAAGGCTTGGGAAAGACCACAACACAAACTGAGGAAACAGAATCCTCGCAGATCAAAATTGAAAGGAAGGTCTGCTGAAGGACTAATGAAGCAAAGACACTGTGCTTTACTCTGTTTTTTATCACACTAGCTAACCAGAATCCTAAATATTAAAGTAGTTCAACAATACATGTATGTCTATATCCTCCCCTGCCCCTCAAGATGATGGATTTCCCTGTTGGGATGCCTGTTTAGCAATCGTAGCAGAAAAGCCACAGACTGTGAATAAGCTTTCTCATGTTTCTGTTTCTGTCAGTTTTCTATTACTTTTTATGAACTAGATGTTTATGTACATGTTTTAAACGTGCATTTTTAAAACCAAATCAGGGTGAGTAACATAACATCTGTAAAACAAACGGGTATGAAATATGTAAGCTATATCAAACTATTGTCAAATCAGTGTTTGGAGGTTTCTTGAGAATTTTTCTAAACAATTCCAAGAGCCATAGGGTGTAAGAATACCTACATCAGTAGCACGGTCATTCTTTTGATATTGATTTTCAAAATACATGCCAAGCAATTTGCACTGTGTATGGTACAAATGTCAGTCAGAGGAAGAAAGATGGTTACAAGGGATGACAGTGTTGAAAATATTGCACAGCGTCAAAATCCTAGCTTTGGTGGAATGAAGTTCAACAACAGAAAAGTCAGAATTCTAATAAGGAACAAAGGAATAATAATTAAAGGGGGTACATTTGACTCTTTCTCCTCCTTACCTCAGCTCATACTTCCCCCACAATGTCTTTGAAACACAGATTTTGTTAAAATATTAACAAGTCCTAGGTCCTGCATCTATTCCTTCTTTATATATTTCTACATATGGAAAGAAACAGTCGTGACACAAAACCACCAAATGTATCTTCCCACATTATCAATCAGAGGGAAACTTATGCCACTTAAGCATATGACCCTACAAAATATCAATGTTTGGTTGTAGTACGTAAACGAAATCAGGGTCTTTGGAGACCTACATTCAAATACACTTCAGTCTTAGATGCAGTAAATCTGCCTCATGATTTGCAGACATGAAGGTTCATTTAGTAAAAATTATGGCTCTTTATCAAAAGCAAATTCAAACTAGGCAAATTACAAATTTATAAAGTGAGATAAAGATAGGTTGGTTTTTTTTTAAGTTTTCAACCTATGCTATGTTAACCTCTAGACAGAAGTTTCAGTTTCCCGGATCCGCACTTTAATGAACTTCTGTTTTGATGGAAACTAAAAATAACAAAAATTATATTTCTTTTTTTAATAATGCAGTTAGGTACAGCCCTGCACTGCCAGGGTTCAATAGACAAAGTAGTAGTTTCCTGTCACGTAATCATTGCATTTCTAAGGTATACAAAAGAATTATTTTAAACATACACACACACTATATATATATATATATATATAGAGAGATATCATTGACAAGTACGTAAAAAAAGAATATGCAAATACTTTAAAACATTCTTCAGGTCTTTCCAAAATACAATGTCAGCTATTCATAAATATGTATGCGTTTTAGTGTTTCCATAAAATTATATAGAGAAGAGCACACAAATATAAACATGTATAAGTGTATACATAAATACAATTTACATGTACTGACAAGGCAATTCTTTTATGTTTTTTTAAATTTTTTTCATTTTTACAAATATGAATTATAACCATAAACAATAACTTATCTATGGCTGTACAACAGCATTTCAATAGTTAGGCACATGGAAAGTTGTAGTTTAATGAAGAATATAATATTATTGGCCCTTCTGCATTCCTCTTGATATGACAAGCTTTCTAATATTTTAGTGACGGAAGTAAATGCAATTTTGACAGATATTGAGTTTATGGTCACCACTTACCAAGTTCACTGTTTAACTCCTTCCTTAGTCCTAAAATTTTGTGCCCGTCTCGTAAAGGGAATCAAAGAATAATCTGTGGATTCCCGTATGAAGTAGTCTAATGTATACTGCATTCATTGAGTGGCCTTAAGATTAGATTCATGTTTAAATGTAACAACCACTCACGGTCTTCGATCCATTCAGGACATTTTGGAGCAGACCTCACAGGAAACTGTTGGAATATATGATGTCTGAAGTCTTGGACAGAGCATTTGTCAGCAGCACACTGTGGCAGTCCAGGCTATTTCCATCTGTCCTTAATACAGCATTATAATGGCAATACTGGGCAGAAAAGGTATCCCAGGGTCATTGCTAGAAGAGGTCTGAAACCATCTGCCCCAAGGGCAGGTAGAAATTGAAGGCAGCTCTAGATGAGGCTGCACAGAAGGGTAGTAAGCAGCCCTGTTGTGGAATCTCCTGGAGTATTTTATCTTCTCTGAAACGGCTCACGTAAGGCTCAGTATAGATGCTATAACTGCACAGGCACCTTGCTGGTTGCAGCAAGACCGTAAGCTGAAGATTTATGAACAACTAAAGGGTTCATAAAAACAGCTTTCTTTGAACAACAGCAAATACCATTCTCTTCTCAAAAACTATATGAAAATACATTTCCTTTCCTCTTCATAGAGATCTACAATTTACAAATGCGGATATTTATAAAATATTTGCAACCATTAAATCAATGTAATATATTGATGCAAATCTTTCATATCTGTCCACAAGGCAAGAGAAAGTGTGTATCTAATGTGCATATATGTATATATATATATAAAGTTGCATTTTTTCTGTATTTTATGAATTACGGTCTGGTAATATTTTCCAAAGTAAAATTAGAAAGGACATTAGAAAAGTTGCTCCTTGCATATGTATCAAAGACAGTTCTAAATACTTGTCTAAGTCTTATGCTAGTTGAAATACTTTCATTTAAGTTGATTTACGTTAGTATAAGACTGGTAGAATATGAGCTAGAAAGAAAGAATGAGGTCAACATTTTTTAATCAGAATTTTAATACTCACACAGTCAGTGTGGTATGTAGGTTAACTTCATAACAGCTCCATAAAGTGAATTGATATGCAGTACTATATCATGCCAACATACGATTACAATCTATAATTTAAAACTTTTCCTTTGAAACCAGCTAAATACAGATTAAGAAGATAGATGGAAAGAGCCTCATCATCTATCAAGTAAATAAAACTATATATCAGTGAACACGCATAGGCATTCTTCTTTGTCATCTCCTGTGCTCTGTGTGAGCAATACACTCTTGATTAGCTGCAAAACTTCTGTAGACTTTTACATTTTTATATATTTCAGATATTCCATGGAATAAGATAAAGAGTTGTTTAATTATACTGACCACATGCCATAAGAACCATCACTGTAGATTTCTTCACAAAAAAATGAATTGGTGATATAATTCTTAAATGCTTGGTAATTAAATTTCTCCACTTCTCAGGAGGAAAACAAATATCAAATACACTAGTTTCAGAAATTATGTTGTGTAGGTGTTTGTCATATATTTTCAAAGCAAAGAGCTACTGCCAAACTTTTTTAAATGTTTTTTTCTCTGTTCTGGAAAACAAAAGTTGCTTTAGACATTGAAATGTATCAAAATCTGTTTTTTTTTTTTTTTAAGTCAGAAAAGATTGAAAACTTTGGTCTGGTTTTGATCAACGATAGAATAGTTCCCATGCAAAATCCACGTGTGTGTGAGACTAAGTACTGATGGTCTATCTATTAACTTATGCTAAACTGATTGGTATTTCCTGGAACTGAGGCCACAAATGGACACAAATGGATGGATCCTATTGCTCACAAAAGTCCATTGGTTTATAAAGAAAAACATATGCAAATGCCTTATCTTCTTTCCACTTTATTTGTTTTTCTTGTTCATGTCCACAGTTCATGTTTATGTGCTCAGCTGCCCCAAAGGGGTCACTCAGTACCTATATTTCCAAGTCGTTTCTTGCTTTCTTCTTTCACTGCACTTGCCCTCTCACCCTGAAAAAAAGGTATTGGGTTGAGCTCTGCTTTTTTATTATTTATCTCATATTTCAGTGCTACATAAATATCATCTCCATCTCTGCTCCCAGTGGATTTAGTAAATATGTCTCCCATTTCATCAGTCAGTAGCAGTGAGTATGTACATGAGAAATTATATTGATGAGCCAGGAGGCAAAGCAACCTGCTTACCTGACTACCATTTTCTTTTGAGTGGTGAAATAAAGCATTCCAAACGAAGTAAAATAACTTCCTGTGGTTTACCAGAAAATGCTGTGTCTGTCCTTGAGATTAGTATGTGAGGTACAAAGTTTATGAGGACTGAAGCAAACTATTTTATCAACCTTCGTTTTATATGAGAAGTCTTCTAAGGAAGAGAATAGCTGATCTTTTTTTGACACTTTTTGCAGGGATCTATAACTTTCATATCTTTTTCCTGGACAGTGCTGCAGAGTACCAAAGAAGAGTCACTGTCATTGACATCTATATTGTCGGTTATGTACCTGTTGATACCAGACAACCTTACCTTTTTGCTTAGAAAAATACTAATGTAATTGGTGTAAATTGAAAGGTTTTGGTAGTGTGGGGTTATTTGCAGGGGTGGCGTCTCTGGGAGGAGGTCAGGGGCTGCCCGTGCCGGACACGAGTGGTTCCAGCTGGCTCCAAAATGGATCCACAACAGGACACAGTCAAGCCCATCAGCAAAGCTGGTGCCACCTCTTTGATAACATAATTAAGAAAATACCACTGAGGGGGACAAGGAGCAACAAAATAATGAGTAACAACAGAGGGAACTTCCAGGTCAGAGGAGGAGGATGGGTGTTTGGTCCATGGCAGAGCAAGCACAAGCCCAAAGAGATGGTCTCCTATGGAGGGCCCATGCTGGAGCATAGGAAAAGGGTGATAAGGAAGGGTCAGCAGAGAGAAACCACTATGCCCTGATAGTTGCCTAGCTGAAGCAATCAAGTGTAACCTGCAGCAATAACACTGGGGAAGGAGAGGTGTCTGAAGTGAAGTTGAGCCTGGAAAAGGGGGAGGAAAAGTGCTTTGCCAAGCATCTAAATATTTGCCTTTTTGTTTCCTAGTATGTGAATCAAAACTTCAATGTTTATGTTAACTGACAATAAAGTAAGTTAAATTCAACTCCATTTTGCTTTGTCCATGACAGCAACCAGTGAGTGATCTCCCCGTCTTTATTTTGACTCATGAGTTTTCTCTCTCCTGTTCTTCCTGTTTTCTCCCCTGTCCTGCTGCAGGTGGAGGAGTGAGTGAGCAGCTGCACGGGTGCTCAGCTCCTGACTGGGGCCAGCCCACCACAATTAAAGAGCCAAGTGGCTATCAAGATCCTTCTAAGTGAGCATCTTACCAGTCTTACCAAATTAAGGACTTCTGTCTGTAATGCACCATGTTGATTAGTTTTAGGATGGTTTAGGTTAAATGTAACATCACGCCTGTGATTACATACTTTTTATTTCAATAAAGCTTTAACTGCAGAATGGCCATTAAACATTCCATGATAACAATGTAATTGGAGAAGAAGAAGGTAAAACACAAACTGACTTGAAATATTAGACTAAAAAGGAAAATAATTCAGGTTAGTGAAAGAAATAAAATACAAGCTGCAGTCAATATTACCATTAAATCATCAAAACATCTGAAGAGACAAACAGCATCAGGTGAGAAATAGTTCTCTAATGAAAATCAAATGTCAAAAACATATGATATCTCATCACATTCTTTCAAAAAATCTACCAGAAAGAGCTGCAGAACAAGTCACCATCTTTTGAAACATCCATGACACCAAAATTAAGTCTTTTAATAATGATTTTTCAATATATTTTGAAAACCAACTTGTCCATTTTTGTACTTTGAACTCAGTTAAATACTGTGCTATTCTTTAATGCCCTTGCTAGCTTTACACAGTAAAAATTGTTCTTCTATTTCCCCTGCTTTCAAAAATTGTCCTAGCAAAGATAACCCACCATACTGCTTTGCTAAGCCAAAGACAGGTTTTTTGGGGGGTGTGGGGGCTATACATTACCCTTTAACTACTTATTTAAAAAAAACACAAACACTGGTATAAAGGTAAACAAGTCTTTACTAATGCCTGCATCCTTGAAATAGCTTGTATTTATCAAATGAGACGGAGTTAGAGACTTTCCTGCATTATAACATTTCGTATTAAATAGCTATATCATTTTATCAGGGAAAATACTCTTACTCCCAGTATAGATGATTATTGTTTCCAGTATTGGTTGCTATTTGACTAAATAAAGAGGTTTAATAAAGTCCAGTTAATTTCAGTAGCAACTTGTAAGAATCATTATTTAATTTCCACTTTTGTCAGACTTGATAGAACTGATGCCTTTTGTATTCTTCAGGTTTTTATTTTGTTTTGTTTTCACTTGGGCCGAGCTGCAGACAGACTTGTCTCCAAAATTAGAAAAAAAAAAAAACAACCTTAGTATTATTGCATGCCTCTTCTGTCTTTTAAGGACCAGAAGGGGGTTGCAATAGTGTCAAATTATTTCCTTTAATTCTGTTTTTTGAAGCTCCACTTTTATGTACAAAAAAAAAAAAAAAAAAGAAATTGTCTTAATCAATGCCACATTTACTTCTTACATATTTTCCAGATCTCCTGCTGTCATTTCAAGAGGATCAATTGTTGATTTATGTTTTTCCTCTCCATTCTGCACCACATATCTTCTACCCTTGTGATTCTGACTGTAACAGAATCAATTTTCAACTCACAGTTTCACATGTGTGTAGCAGGTTTTAGGGAAGTTTTTTTTCCAGGTTGACAAAGAAAGTGAATTTACTGTAAAAGTTTCTTCTGCTTTACTACATTAATAGCTTATTCTTGGGACAACAAAATACAAGCCCCAAGACAGTTCTTTGTAAATACCAACAAGCTAGTTTAGTGGTTATTTTGAGAGGGAAAATTTTGCTATTTTGGAAGTACATGAAAGCAGAACTTCTTATAGTCACTCTTTTAGTTTAGAGTTGTCATGGCACAATATATGCTTGCTGCTCTGCTAGTGTGACTCTGGATCATGCATCACACAAAGAAGACTAGCTGTATTAGGTGACTCTGTAAGATTTACAGAATTTCTATATATCCAACATGTCTCTTTAAGTGTGACATTCTTTCTAGCAAAAAAAAAAAAAAGAAAGCATGTTCTGATCAACAGTATTAAATACATTACATTTGTTTAGTGAAAATACTAGAGGTACAGGCCATAGAATGAAGTCAAATGTATTTCATATCCCTTAGTTAAAATGAAATAGATTCAAGAACAATATATAATATATATTTGCATGAACCCAAGGATAGCTACTGAGTCCTATGCATTTTGGCATATACTACGAATAAAGACTGGAAAAACAAAAATGAAAGAAGAGGAGGAATTGAAGGGGTCTGGAATATTCTCTGACATTATTTCTTATTACTGTAATGTGATATCTAGCAAAGACTGGATCAAAACTGACCTAATTTGAGATAGAGTAAATTTATTTACTCTATATAATATAGTAATAAATTTATTATCTTGCTGAAATAGTTTCTTGTTAAGCACTGTTGAATTTAGCATCCTACAAAAAGTGTTGAATTCTTCTGAAATTCACTAATTCTATCCTAAAATGAGTATTCATTTAAAAGTAAGAAGAAAACATACCTATTCTAAGCTCAGACTGGACTAGATATTCAACACATCCTATGGAACACTAACATGAGTGATGTATTGTCAAGATATGCCTCAAGATCTTCTGTCCAGAGAGCCCTGAGAAACCAGGATGAGCACTGTATATGAAGCATGTAACTTCATTCTTTACCTATAAAATTGTAGCCTGACTTGTAGGTACAGAGAGAGGGAAATAGGAGACATGATATCTAAATTCAGTTTTGTGATTTGAGATGTACTGATTTGGATTGCTAAATTGTCATATCATACGACCTCAAAGCTTTCTGATGTGATTAATGCATCTTGACTTAACGTATGAAGGGAAAAAATCTGTCTGTGATTATTTGAAAAATTTGCTTTTGCAATTTACTTCTGGGCAGATAGCTTGGGTCTTAAATATTTGGAAGGCATTTCATTATGTTCTCAGATGGCATGAAATAACCAAATTCTATGTCAGAGACAGACATTAGGACATTATCCTCTTCCCTTCCACAGCAGAGTATAATTATGCTCAAGGGAGTAATTGGCTGATGTGGATAAATTAGACCAATTTAAGTTCTTCAGGCGGTCTCTGTTGTTAACATTGTCAGCCAAGTGACCTCCCTGGGCACAAGAAGGAAAGATTTGCAGGCTCTCTTTTGGATTCCTGACAAGTAACTCCACTGAAAAAAACCCTGTAACTAGTTTCTATGCTGTCCTACCCATGTATTTGTTTTTTTCAGATTATACTGTTCTGATTGTGGCTGTACTTGCCTTCTCAACAGACAGCCAGACAAGCCTCGTCTTCTCAGCCAAAAATTTCTGGTTTTAAATATAAATGGAAAGTGAACTTTCCCACTCCAAAAAAACCCAGGGGTTATATTTGGTCTGCAGTTAACTACACTTTTCTCTGATAAAACATGTTAGAAAACCTGCCATTGAGGCAAGAAATCTACACTTGTAGGTGTATTCTAAAAATAACATTTGTATGTATTGTGTATATGACATGTTTAGACACAGAGAAGACTTTCATACATGGACACAATCAAGACACAGTCCCAGTGTCCTTATCTTTTTTAGTTGCCAGTAGGTCATGATGGAACCCGTTATCCTTAATATTGTGGTTTATACTTCTGTTCTCAATTTTAACCATATATACAAAGTCAACAAGTATGCATAAGCATCAATACATGTGTAACTCATCTTTATTTTATTTTTTAATACAAAAATATTTAAAAAATACAGTATATACTGGAAACACTTAATTTTATTCTATTCACCAAGTCATTCCATATTCCACTTATTCATACATTCATTTTTTATCCTATTTCCCTCAGAAAAAGCCTCAGAGGATAAATAGGCTTTGCAGCATAACTTTTATATCAATCAATAAAAGCTCTGAAAGACTGAGGAAAGAAAGGAATCTCAGTGTTAAAGGTGCTGGTTGCGTGCTCATGCCAGTCGTTTCCATGGGTGGGTTCAGAGCGACAATAAAGAAAAAAAGGAAAAAAAAACCTCAAAAAAACTCCTCCCCTCTTGTTTATACAAAATGGAAAGTGACAAATGATCTTTAAAAAGGCTAGAAAAATACAGATCTTTTACTGCTCCAGAAGTGAATGCCAGTACCTTGAATTAAACTATGGAATTAATGCAAGTCACCAGAGACCAAGTCACATGGATTACTCTACAATTTCAGTTTCAAGAAACAAGCTCTAGACTCTCTCTCAAAAAAGCACTGAGTGCTGTAATTACGTATTTTTCTACTTCTTTAACTTTGAGACACTTTATAGCCATCTGCCATCATTTTGCAGAGACAAGAGCAGGATCAGCCATCTGAAAACCATTCATGTTACACTATGTTTGGTTTGCTTTTATGAATAATCTCACTAAGTGACGAGCCACCTACCTGGTCTCTATGCATTATCTTACTATATAAACAGGTGTTAAAAATCACAAAAGATACTTTCAGGAAACAGCATGAGGACACGATTCTGGTAATTTTGAATTTTTTTTTTTTTTTTGTATGAAGAAAGAGCTATCTTCAGCAGGATTTGAAGGGATTACTGTTTTAGACTGGACATAGGCTTCCATGTGTTTCCAGAGTTCTTCCTGTTCTAGTATGCTTTGAGTAGCTGGGTGTTTTAAGGTATTTTTTGCATTTCACTCAGTCTCAGTGATAAAATGTAGACACTTTGAAAGCAATTATTAAAAATGTGCTTTAGCTCTGTATTTGTATGATGTCTTTCACATATATCTCTTTCAGAAGAGCCAAATTTTACCTTCATCAGGATTGCTGGATGCAGTTCTTGAGTCATATTCTTAGCTTAAGGAAGGTATTCCCATGACACATGGAACTGGAAAAGTTAATGAAAAAAATATTTTCTACATAAAAACGGATTGCTCTCCATAAAAAGAAGTTGGAAAATTCAGCTTCTTTGTTGAATCATAAGATTTCTTTTTAATTATGGCCGTAGTTATTGGAATGATTCTTAATTCCTGAAACACTGTTAAGACTAAATAACTTTCTTAAACAGAAGTAGTGACACTGAGGCTTATCCTACTCATCAGTTTATATGATATTAAAAGAGATATGGACATTTTTGTGAAGTGCTATTTCAAGACCATGGAAAGTGTTCTGCCTAGCTTGCAGAGCTTACAAGATAAGACAAAACGTGGATAGGTAGCAAATTTATAGTGAGACAGATGATGAGGAGGAGCCATAATAATATTATAATAATTATAATAAAGGTTATCTATTATGGTATTTTTAAACCTGATGGTTCTACATAATTGTAAACTTTTAAAATAGGTATCAGCAGTCCCTATTGGCCCTTTACCTAGCCATTATCAGTTGGCTGTTTCCTAATCCTGTAGGTCTCAAGATGTGATTTGAAAGATGAGAGGTTAATGGCTTTCTGCACTAATTCAAGGAGTGCACTCCATTTGTAAAAGTGCTAGGACTTCTGTGGCAGAAACTGTCAAGTGGGTAGTTTGGGCTGCTATCACTGATGGAGTGGAAATGCCAAAGAACAACCTATTAGAGTCAGAGAACAAATAGGTGGGGAGACTCAGAGCTTTGAAAAGCGTGAAAGGCAAAAGCAAGTAGATGAACTAGATGTGATGGAAAAAAAGAAGAGTCAGTGAAAGGATGTAAGGAAGAGTGATCTATGAAAAGGAAGATGACCTTGCATGTAGAAAAAAGCCAACTGATAATGTCATTGTAATAAAAATTTGATTCTGAAACAGTCTTCAGAAAGGTTTTTGTACATACACATTTTCAGAATCATAGCGATATTGCCTTAAAGGACATTCAACAGTCATCTAAGCACCCTCCCACTTGAATCAGGACTACATTCAATGCTAGACTGGGTCAGTTTTTGCTTTGTCTAGTGGAGTCTTGGAAGGACCTCTATGGGCGATCTGTTTCTCTACTGCCTTAACTTTATAATGAAGGAGCTTTTCCTAATGTCAGTATGAAGATTCTAAGCTCTAACTTGTAGCTATTGCCTTTTGTTTTATCGTCTGTCACTAATTAAAACAGATTGGTTCAGTCCATCTGGGCTTTGGCTTTTCCCTGTTCACCCCTGAATGCCTAAGAAATGCAGTTGCACTTCTCTTTCCTTGCATGCTCTTGATTCCACCTTATGTGTGCTTTCTCTTTGCAATTCAGTTCTTTAAGAATATCCTGCTCAGACTCCTGCCAAAATGTCTTATCTTTCTGTAGAAAAGGATCATTTGCTTCTGAATCTAATAATTACTACTCATTTTTTAAAATCCAACAGACATCCAAAGCAAATCTCCTCCTCTACATTGTTTCCCAGGGGATCCTCACCAGAAATTTACTAAAGTCTGTGGTCCGAAAGTCTAGACTCCTAATCCAATCGCTTAGCCTCTCAGACTCAGAATCTGGATTACAGATTCTTCTCCCATCATCTGATGAAAGCAGTCAAAGTGGGCTATGTGGCAATTTGGTTCCTACTTCTGTGTTTCAGTGACAGTAAATGAAAAAGGACGGGCCTAAAATTTGATGAACAGAACAAAGTCAATGCATTTGGATTTTATGAGGGGAGCTATACATATTTGCAATTGTGCAAAAAAATTAGTTGAAATATTTTTATGAATATCATGCATTGGTTGACACAAAACTTAGTATCTATGAAATACACAGTCCAACTAAGATAAACATTCCTACTTTCCTGAAAAGTGAATTAATTTTTAAGTCTTAAACTTGCACTAGGAAGCCAAAACAGCACATTAGCTTCCATGTGACATTTTAGTTGCTACCAAAGCTCAGTTCTCATTCAATCATGTAATATCAGGGATGTTTAGCAGAGTACCTGTCAGTGGTGATCCCAGTTTAAGTGACTTTTTGAGTACCTGTATCATACCATCTTATGTTCTCCCATATGAAGAAGTGTGGTCTAAAAGATGGAGCAATCGGACTATACTTCTTTTCATGTCAGCAAAGTGAAACATGGACCATGTTTGATCAGCTTCGCTTTGTTGCAAACTGGCTGACTACCTAGTAGCTGGGCCTACCGAGGTATCTATCAGTCTGGACCTCTTATTGCACCTTAAGCTCTAAAATCTTTCATTTTAATCAAAGATCTTTTGTTGTGCCGATAAAGTTACTCTCCATCTTCTTCTGTTCAGTAATCCAGAAAATTTACAGTCTTGTAAACAAGAATAAACACTCTTGCATATCCTTGGTCTTTTCAGTAAGTATTTTAAATCATTAAGGCTAGAAGATTTACATGAGCATCCTTAAGCATGTTGCTAAATTGTTCTAATATTGGAAACGCAAAAGTGGAGTTTCTACATTCAGACTGATTCTATCTAAGGGCCGAAGGAGTTGTTTTGTTTATAATAAGCCATACCAACTCTTTCAGAGCCACTGCATTGGAAGCTGTAAATGTACATAAGGAACATTAGGCTTTATTCAATACAGTAAAAATCTTTATCAAATATTGAGAGAAATTGCCAGAGGACATCAGTGGATATTGCAAACTAATCACTTCACATCTAGGGTTTTTTTTTTAAATGAAATCTGCCTTTGATTTATATTTTTATAACAACACTTTAAAATATGAAAAAAATTCTACTATTTTTAAGTTAGTTTAAAACATCTGAAACATTCCAAATTAAGGGCCTTACTCTCAAGTGCACTAAGGTTACTTTATGTTGTTCTGGCATCAATTACAGTTAATGTGCATTTCAAAGCCCCTACGTACTTATGAAGAGGTATAAAGAGGACTTAATGTAAATGAGAATTCAGTCATAATCTTTTGGGATGAATTGAACTGATCATTTATAAATGGGAATAATTAACAAAAACACACCTTTGCCTTCTTCATGTCAGTCCTTTCATTCTAAACTACAGACCCGCTCCTGATGATTTTACTTATTTGAATAAGTATTTCCATGTGAGTATCCCCTTCAAATTTGAATTTTGATGTAATTATTCGAGTGATGTAAGAGTGTTATCCATTTTACCATTTAATTTTATCAATAGTCTGTGAGCAGAGTGGTGGGTCTCTTCTCAGAGAGCACTTCTCTTTGAAATCCAAAAGAAAAAATTATCTCCTCTGCGGTTAAAACTACAATGTTTGCCTAAAGCCTTTCAAGCAGTTTGGAACTCCTCCAGTAATTCTCAAACCTTCCTAGAGCACCACTTGGGTAGGAAAATCCAGTATTCCCTTCTTGCCCACATTGAATTTGATTAAATGATTTTCACTGATTTTAGGGTGAGAAAGGATTTTAAGTCCTGTGTTCTGTGTTAGCAGTCTGCTTTTCCTCAGATCTCTTTACAGTCAATGCAGAAAGACAGGAAAGGTGACTCACATGTTAAAGGAGTTTATTTTGGAACTGCATTTGTGTGTCTATTGACTACTTGAAGACTGTAAATACAAGAAAACCATCACTTCGTCTGATAACTATCTGAGCCTTCTTCTGAATGTCAGGGACAAACTTCTGTAATTGGTCATCTAAGTGTAGCCGAGGTACAAAGTTATCTGTCCTGAAATGAAAGTACATTCTTAATATGATAATTACAAAGTAGTGAGAGACATATATTGAGTGGCAGTTATATAAACACTCATATTAGTATGGCCAAAGACTAAACAGAATTTCCAACCTTCATGATTCTGTGATTCTATGAGATCCATCCATGGGTCCTGAGAGAACTGGTGGATAAAGTTGCCAAGCCATTAACCGTCATTACTGAAAGGTCATGGCAGTTTGGTTAAGTTCCCACTGACTGGAAAAGAGGAAACATGACCCCATTTTCAAGACAGATAAAAAAAGATGACCCAGCGAACTACAGGCCAGTCACCTCTGTGCCTGTCAAAATAATGGAGCAGATCCTCCTGAAGGCTCTGCTAAGACACATGGAAAATGAAGGAGAGGTGACTGGTAACCAGCATGGCTTCACCAAGGGCAAATCACACCTGAAAAACCTGGTGGCCTTTTATGATGGAGTTATGGCATCAGTGGATAAAGGAAGAGCAACTGACGTCATCTACCTGGACTTCTGCAAAATGTTTGACACTGTCCTGCTCAACATCCTGGTGGCTAAATTGGAATGGAAATATGGCATTAGAGAGTGAAATATTATCTGTGCCATACCATTAAATAATTATTTTCCTATTCAGAGATGACCATAAAGTAGAGAATATAGTATTGTAGTGGGCATGCTGGCTGTCCAGTGAAAAAGATTGGAAATACCCTAATTAAGCAGTCCCAGTCAGAAGGTTTAGTACAGTAGGGACAGGCATGGCAAGTGGAAAAATGAGTCCTATGAGAAGACTGAGTTTTGACAAGTAAGACTCAGCAGCAAAATCTTTGTGGCAGAAGCTCACGCAAGACTTACTCTCATCCAAACTATTATATTAAGGTGAAGGCCTGGTAGACAATGCAACAGCCAAAGGCATAAAGTAGAAGTCAGAGAGATTGGACAGATAGGTCAAGTGTATCGTTTCTCTCTCAAATGGATTGGCAGATGCCGAGAACAACAACAAGAAAAGAAGTTTATTCAGTCTCCTTAGCCATCACTTTGTCATGTTTCTTTCAGGAGAATGCAAAGATGAAAGGCATTTTGTTTGCATGACTTTCTGTCTGAAGTAATCTCATTATAGTAGAACAGTTTTGGTAAATTAAATAGGTTCATTGTTGGAAAGTATCTCACCATGGTGTGTCTATTCAAATAAACAAAATGGCATATCTCTAGCAAGAGGAAAAAATAGAACAAGTGAAGAGTCATGTTGTACCACCTCTGAAACCAGCATAGGTTGATCGCGTATTTCTTGCAATACAGAGCATGCACAATCAAGAATCTAA
This sequence comes from Pterocles orientalis, assembly GCA_011057875.1. Classification (NCBI taxonomy): domain Eukaryota; kingdom Metazoa; phylum Chordata; class Aves; order Pterocliformes; family Pteroclidae; genus Pterocles; species Pterocles orientalis. The sequence continues at coordinate 836,495 of WKFP01014252.1, forward strand.
TGTATCTTTTACATCCTCAGTGTCTATACCTGTAAAACTGTAATTAGGCAGATTATTCCCCCAAAGTCAATGTACAGAACTTCTTCATCAACTAATTAGTTTATTTCTATTGCTAAAATAAGCAGCTCATAAAGTACTTCATTACCATGCAGATAAATCAGTGAAAGGCCACCAAGATGGACAGAGCATTTGTCATGGGAGGAGAAACTGAGGAACTGGGACTTGTTCAGCATGAAGACAAGATGGCTGTTGGTGCACCTAACATCAGCCTTCCCAGTACTGGGGAGAAAAAGGAGCCAGTCTCTTCACAGTGCTACATGGTTGGAGGACAAGAGGTAAAACTCGTAAATTGAAAAAAAGAGAGTTTCACCAACAAACATTAAAGCAGTGGTACAGGCAGCCCAGGGAGTCTGTGAAGTCTCCATCCTTGGAGGTTTTCAAGATCAGACTGGACAAAGCCCCGAGTAACCTGTTTTGATCCCCTGAATAACCTCACTTGATCTTACAGCTGACCTGTCTTTGAACTGGGAGTTAGACTAGAGAACTTAAGGTCTCTTCCAACTTGAATTATTTTATAAACCTACAGCAAGCTACATGCAGTATAAATCAACATAAAAGTTATGTTAATACCTAACTGTAGAACACTGAACAGTAAAATCATCCAGATTCATACAGAAGAGAGCACTTATATTTCATGGAAGATGGTGTCACCAAGTGAACAAAATCACATCCACATTCTTTCCACTGTATCAACTTACATCCTTGTGCTTATGCTCATGTCTAGTACATCAGTAAAAGAAATTTGGAGGAGGTTTGTCTGCTTGTCTGCCATTACGATTTGGCCTGAACTCTTCCACCTGTACCACATGAAAGACTTTGCAATGCCCAGTTGCAATACAAATGCTCACTTTTACTTACCAACACTGAAAAGAAGAATCACGTTCTAATGGAAACCTGGCTCAGACAATTCCCCAAACCACTCAAGGGTGAATAGCTACAATTACCAAAGCATTGGTCCTTTTTTTTAAAAAATTATATTTTTTCTTTCTGTTCAAGCCACAGACTCTGTGTTTTAGAAAAATCTCGTGATAAAATAGTTCTAGGGAAAACTGTAGGATTTAACTTGAAATGGCCAACTAAAATCAGAAAACTTTATGTGTAGTTGTATACCTAAAACATAGTGCTTATGTATATATAGATACTTATTAAACAGGAATTTGTTGATTATATTATGTTACCACACTGAATCACTTGATGCATAATTTTCCACTGTTCATCCTCATTTTCCTGAAATAGAAAGGAGAATTTTTTTTATTACTGTTTGATGGTTGGTTAAGCCGGTGAGAAAATCTATCATGTATGATTCCGATATCAGGCTTCAAGAAAACTAAATCTTTCTTCTGATTCATTACAAGTTTAAATATGGTTTACAGTTTGGCATATAGGTAATGAGATTATCAAAAGGTGACAATGGATTAATGAGACCAGAATTAACGTAGATATCCTTCACTTTTCACAACTTCATTGTACTACTCAGCAGTTTGTTTATTCCACAGGCAATCCCTTCAAGCAGGCTGAAATAGTTGTTACATTTAATACAGGAGATCTCCCAAATATATGTTTTCTTCTTCTCTGAAATATGAAAATTCCCATCTTAATAATGTGTCTACAACTGGTCAAGTAGAAGTGATTCAGTTCCACATTGTAGGGCTAAAAGCTACTTCAAAATGAATACTGAATCTCTGCTATGCTGGGCAAAATTTATCCTTTTCAGAAATGGAGATTCACTGAATATGTTACCCCCTTTGGGGCTTATGAGGCTGGACTTTAGGACTATGATATAATTACGAACAGAAACTACATTTTTCTGTTTCTGAGTTTTGTGCAGTGGTCTCAAGGTAACTAAAGTTCTTGGTTTTACAAATTGATGTAAATATAAAAAGACTTTCAATTAAAAAGTGGAAAACTCTCTCTAGAATTTCTAAATTCCTTTTTTTTTTTTTTTTGTAGCTTAGGTAGAATGTTCAGACACATAATGATGCCTTATAATTGCAAAGCTCTCTTGTCACTTTTTTAATGACCTGCATAAGAAATTTGAAGTTTTCTTACTCAAAAAAAAAGTGATTTTCCCCAGTCACCATCTTTCAAATTCTGTCTGAAATTAGACGGAGACTTCTGTGGTTTTTAGATTGGGCATGATATGGTCTTACAAACAAATTAGATCATTCATTACTTTTTGCCACATGTGTATGTAACTTTGGGATTTCTTTCGAGTCATTTTTATTGACAGGAGGATGGAATAGAGAATCATTTCCAGATACACAGTTTCTGAGGTTGAAGCAAAAAGGAAACACCTCTTTTTTTACTTTTAACAAGGGCACAATTCTGCCATAGGCAACGTCATAAGGGGAATTTAAGGGTGAGTGAATATCTTAGTTTCAAACAAATACTGTAAAAGCTGTGATTCCAGTCCTTGAGTTTGTCTCTCTTTTATTCCTTTTCCATTCTACAAAAAACTTTTAACAACCAAGATTTAAATTAATGAAAACGAAACATAATACTGTGGAAATACTTTAACCACAATGGAGCTAGTATGCACAGACATGATACAAAATGCATTTACTTTAATGTTATGAAGAGTCCTCCTATTTTTCCCCTACTCCGCCACAAAAGAGTCAGTAAGCTGTAAAAATGCTGTGCAGACTATTAAAATCCCTATGTATTCAACAGCATTATTATATATTAAAGCTATTTCACCTGAAAACCTAATAAAAGCTGGCACTACAGGTTAGTCAGTGTGTTGAAAGTGACTTGTTTTATGCATGACATTAGAAGGAAAGCTAATAGAAGCCTAGATTGTGACACTGTGTAATTATTAAATATAGACCTAATTTGGCTGGTAATTAACCCTGGAATATTATGTTATGGGCAGCCCAGGAAAAATCAGAAGAGAGAACAACAACTTGCAAAGTGACAGAAAAATGGAGGCAGAGGCACAGAGTATAAAAATTTAGGTGAATAATAATTGAGACACAGTTGACCAGTTTGGATTGCCACTTAAAAACCTTTGCCTCTGCTGTCTTACCCAATGCGTGCTGAAAGAGCAAGCTGCTGAAGTCTCCTGCAGACCCATCTGTTCATTTTATTTCCATTGTCAGTTATCCTTAATTATTGGAAACTTTTTTCAATGTGTAATGACTGCTGAAATGTTAGCATGCTCATTAAATTGAAGTTCTAGCTCAAGAAATAGATTTTGATTAGACATGTTGTGTTATAGACCTACATTTTCAAGTACTCCACCCTCCGTTAACTTCAAGTCCATCTTTGCACATTTTCCAAGATATATTTGTGTATTTATTTATTTTAACAGGAGAAAGGAACGGCAGGCCAGATTTCCTTGTTGAAAGCTGTCATAATTATTCTAAAAAGACAGACGTGATCTGAATAGCTAGTAGCTAAGGAATAAATATAGACAAACATTTCTGGAGAGATGGGTGATGCCACTTGAGCAAAGGCAACAGGAGGCTACAGTTCACTTGGAGCCCACAAAAAGGCAGAAAGAAATTTCCTTAGAATCTGACCATTTATAAGACTCATTGCAGCCCATTGTACATCCAGTCATAGGTACTGGGTGCTACCCCAGGGACCATTGTGAAACCTGGTTGTGTGAGCTGCAAAAAGAACAAGGACACAGCTGTCTTTGTGTCACATCCAGAGAGTACAATCCAGAGAGTACATATGGATTTCATATGTCTGCTGTTGCACACATGCAAAAAGGTAACAAAAATCTGCCTCAGCGTGGGTCCCTCTTTGGCATAGGAAAGCCTGAAAAAAATAAGCAGGGAATTTGGCAAGAATCTCAGAAAAAATAATGTGTAAAAGAAACAGCAGAGGAGGGGAGGGGAGTTCTCAGAGCTCTTTGATGTGCATCACCCTACTGACACCACTATCAGGCCTGGGGAGAATGGATGTGCTGCTGCCTCCTCATCTTGTTGACTTTCCTGAAGGCAACCTTATTCTGCTTCCCACATCCGAAATGACTCTTAGTGCACTGTATTTGCCCTGGCCTTCCTTTCTTAACTTCCCTGTTGTCTTCTGACAACACCCATGATTTACATCTCCTCTGATGACAGAATATTTTACCGAAAAATCTAACTAAAATAACTGACAAGATGTGCATATAACAGTGCATATCTTTGCGTTTGCACACATAGCTCCTTCCTTTCTCATTTCCCATCAGTCTCTTGTTTGTAATTTCTTTCTCTTTCATAATTATGAGATCTTAGGAAGAAGAAAGAAGGGTGCATTTTTTTGTGCTATTTGTTTTAAACAACCTCTCTGCCCTTACTGCACAAACACTCATATAACGTCATAAAAGCAAACACAAATGTTAAGGTGACAATTTCAATTTATTTTAGATGTCGCAGCTGTGTTCCTAGCTCAGTATTTCCTTTTTAGGCATTAGAAGACTCATGACAGACACAGGCTTAAAGTGCGGTCTGATCTTTAAGGTTGATTTTTTTAGGGTAGTCTTCCTGTTCTAGACATTTCTGTCACACCATCTAGTAGTAATATAAAAGAACAAGAAGTACAAATTTAAAAATGAAGCCGGGAAACTAACTGCCTGTATAATTTACTGCTGTTAATTTTTGATCTGGAGTGAAAACTGTGTTGGTAAAACTGGGTTAATACCAGCTTTTTCATCATACCTTTGTGAAGTGTATGTACGTAAATACTTTGAGATTTTACACAGACAAATTCCATCAAAGTGGGTTTTTTTTTTTTTTAACAGTGTGTGAGATGTCATCAAAAAAGCTCTCATCCTGTTGTTATTTCCACAAAGCCCTCTTGATGGATGAAACTCAGGTATTTGATCTAGTTCTGAGACTGCAGGAAAACAACCTTTCTGAATCAGGAGGATGACATATGGGGAAAAGACCATTTTACAAAGTCAAAATGCCTTAATGGTAACTGCGAGGATCTCCTTTATAGTCTTCTAGTTATTAGACAGAATTGCTATTCCCTTCTAGTAAGAAAAACTTACAGAGGTGCCTTATTGACTCCCTGCTCATCCTCACACTTACATTTATTATCAATTGAGTATGTCCTGCTGCTTCTGAGGAGTTTCTCTATGGATTTTGTTAGGGACAAGGCTTCTCTTCCAGGTCAAACAAAATTCATTTTTTGTGAATAAATATTACACATAAATATTTTAATATTAAAACCTCCTCATATCCTTGCTGCAAACAGCACTGACAGCAGAGTTAGAATGACTCCGATAAAAGTGATACTTACAGTGTTTTCAGACTGACCTGAAACACTAAGTACTAGTGAACTTGTAAGATATCTGGGTGCACAGTTCTCACAAGAATGCCATCTCAGTTTTGCAGAAACATGGGATTTGGAAAAGGTTCAGAGAACAGTTTGAAATTTTAAAGCTTCAATCAGAACAAACTATGGTTCCTGGTAATTTAGCTGTGCACAATACTAATCATCACTAGCAGTAAAATCTCTGGAATCAAAATCTGGCTGACGATTTTGTCGATAATATGCGAGGCAGAACACAATTCAGTTTGCTCTTTGACAGTTATATTGGCTGTGCTGAACTGACAGAAATAGCAACTTGGTTTTGTCAGTAAACTAAGCAGATAGGATTAGGACAACACATGGGGTAATTTTTTATAGAGATGCATAGGGGTTTAGCCATGCTTTT
>WKFP01014252.1:851624-862479 GCA_011057875.1 Pterocles orientalis
CAGAAACATGGGATTTGGAAAAGGTTCAGAGAACAGTTTGAAATTTTAAAGCTTCAATCAGAACAAACTATGGTTCCTGGTAATTTAGCTGTGCACAATACTAATCATCACTAGCAGTAAAATCTCTGGAATCAAAATCTGGCTGACGATTTTGTCGATAATATGCGAGGCAGAACACAATTCAGTTTGCTCTTTGACAGTTATATTGGCTGTGCTGAACTGACAGAAATAGCAACTTGGTTTTGTCAGTAAACTAAGCAGATAGGATTAGGACAACACATGGGGTAATTTTTTATAGAGATGCATAGGGGTTTAGCCATGCTTTTTTCACTAAAGTTAATAAAAACTGGGAAGATGAAACTCTAGGTAACTCTTTGGCAATTTCTACCACAGCGAAAAGATAAGGGAAGTAATAAAATGCTATTTTTTTTCTCCTCGAATTTTAGTACTCAGTAAAGTTGCTAGACTGGCAGCCTTGCAAAACAGAAGTTCTTTGCTGTATTTATCCACTTGACAGATAAAGCATAAGTAGCAGCAATATGGATTTCTTTCTCCTGCTATACTCGTGTGTTTCGTATTTTTTCAATGGCAATCATTATTGTCATCGCGATCTACGGCAACATTTGTAAAATGTATAAGTTCAGTCTTCCTTCCTACTCATTAGTAGTACCCATTCCTATACCTAGCTCCCCTAGCAATGAACAGGGTTTCTTTCTGCTTTTATTGGCAGTCTTGTGAGCTTATTATACAACACTTATGTAAACTATTGATCCACTATCACATGAATAGGCTCACTGAAGTCAGCTGAATGTGTCAGCTGTTTATTATCATGGTCTGAATATGCTTCCTTCTTATGAGGTGCTAGACACTCCTTGCTCTGAATAACAGAGGTTGCAAAGGGCTGAAGAAATAATTATTATAGTTGTTGTTGATCAAACAAGAATCATCTCCAGGCTATGCTTTTTCCTGTCCTTCTCTGTACTGTTGCTCTTTCCCTTTTCAGATTAAGTACCCAACTAAGCAGAAGAAAGAAATTGCTAAACTTGGCTTTAGGAAAAAAAGGAAAAAAAAATTGTTTAGACATTTAATTTCCTTCATATTTTACATACTCTCTCCATTGAAACCTTTTCCTCTGCTTGCCTGTCTGCAAAGATCTTTAACTTACATTGGCAGGGGTACTCCTCTGCTAAAGGTAACTTTTAGTTTTTCAGTGAGCTCTGAACCAGGGAGAAAGTGCACCTGATTAGAAAAAGGTATGCCCCAGACCGTCTGAGCTGCAGTTCTCCTCAGATTCTTCAGCCTCTGGTAATGTTAGGAGAAAGTAGCTTAACACATCAATTACCTAGTCAATTGCAAAAGACCTCCTCAGAGAACAGCCTTCCCTACATTCCAATTAGGGTAGGTCATGATCTGTAGATGCATGGGATGGAAGACTGGAGAGATGTCACTACTACAGCTTAGTGAAATAGGTAGTTAGTAACTTTCATAGTAAGGAGCCTGCACAAAATATAACTGCGAAAATATAGGGAGAAAGGGAAATAAAGCATATCCACTTAAAATGCATTGTCTATTCAAAGCTTTAACTTAAAAAAAATAGATTTTGCACTTCCAAAAGATTCATTTTCCATGTTTCTTTCCTGTGCCTTGCCTACCTCTTTGATGCACAGTTGAGTTTGAACTGAGTGTATTTCTCTGTTCTAACTGGTTTATATGTATCTCAGGCAGTTAAAAAGCTACTGTATATATCTTCCTTATGTTATGATTATTAGAACAAGATTTTACAGTCAGGTCAATCACATGATGTTTTCTCTCTTTTTTCCTTTTCACCTGTGCCTTAGCAAAGAGGAACCCCACACGCTTGCAAAACCAGGTGAGAACCAAGGCGTGAAGCCTACATCCTCAGAAATAGTTACTGTACTTGTCTCAGACACATTGTAAAACTGCAAATAAAAGAACAGAGCTGAAAAATATCACCCATTTCTGTAGCTTTTGCCATTTTTCAGCTCCTCAACTGAGCTGTGGGCAGAAGATGTAGCTCATCAAGTTTCTCTGTGGCACACCTGATCCAAAGGAGTGGGGGAGTCAGCAGCAGACAACAGTGATGGTAGCAGTTCTTGAACTGCCTGGTTACAGGAATTTAAAAAATGAGGGATTTCAATGCTGATCCCAAGACCTCTGAAAAGCTATCTTCCAAAATCAGTGCTCAAGATGTACAATCTAAACCTTTGTTATATTATAAAGTGCATTCAAGTGCATTCCCACATTTTTCCTGTGCAAGAATGGCCTATCTGGTGAGAAGAAGGACATGATTACTGTATTTAAAATAAAATTAATTGGTTCCTATGTATATTTTAAAGTGCCATGTGTGGTTACTTACACCAGTTATGCACAGGACTGATCCTGCAGCTGTGTCAGGACTTCTTAGACTTGTCCATCAGCATAAGACTATCTGTACTGTTTCAGTCCTAAGCTTCATAGCTCTGTATCTTGTTTCCAACAGTGGCTATAAGGAGACTTCTGGAGAAAAACAAAAATAGGTCAAGTGTACTGACATTTCACCTTATCAGACATACTTTCAGCTCAGAAACTTGTAACGGGAAGTTATCATCTATGATGTGATTGTCTTCATTTCTTTGTAGCCTACAATATAACAAGTTTGAGAATCCCCTGGGTTAAGAATATGACTGTTCATGAAAAATACATACTGGGAATGCTGAGAAGTCATTCAGCTTTATCTCTTGCTAAGGTTGGACAGATTATGGAAGCATGAAGAAAAGGTCAGGCAAAATATGGTTTTGTCTATGTACATCCTATTCTGATCATTTGTAAATGAGTGCCATCAATGTGTGGCTTTGTGGGATTTATGGTGGTGGAAGGGAAAGTTCACAAGGTTCAGTATCATAAATTTATATAATTTCATGTAACGGGTCTTCCTCCTCGAACTGTCAGTGCATACCTCACAAGTCTTACATACAGAACATAGGGTTTGTTTTTTTTTGAAAAGAGCATAATTTACAGAATAAAAATTAATCAGGTCAGTAAAATTTCCAAAGCCATGAAGGTTTCTGTTTCAATCATTTCAAAATGATGGGGAGAATTGACTAGCTACAGTCTCAATCACCTAATGTCCTCAAGATCCATATTAACGTGCTGAGTGTTATTAAGACAGATGTCTGTAGCTGTGTAAATTCCCCATGATGAAAAGGTATCTGAATAAGCAGGAAATTAGTCCTGAAATGCTGTAAAATCCTGCACTGTTAATATACCCTAAGGAGGATGCTACAGCTGAGGTTTAGATGTACTTATATAAAGCTCCCTATCTTGGAGCTAATGAAGAGATACTGACAGTTTTGCTGCAGTGTCTGTGAAGTGTTTTAATGACTACAGATTAATCAGTTTCTAAAGCAGCATTCCCTAGTGGTTCCCCACCCCAAAAATCATAACCCAAAACAAGCAACTGAATGTCATTAATAATTAAAAAATAAAGAATCAAAACAACAAGGGAAAAACAAAACAAAAATCCCAGCCCCTAACTTCTTCATGCCATGAAAGCTGGAAACATTTATAGTCACATTCTCCAGAAGAAAAAAAAAACAGAGATGACACTGGATTTAGTGGAGCAGTCAGTTAATTGTTACGGTGAGGGTTTTAATCTTCTCAATGTAAATCACAATTGAGGAAAGCACCTGCCACCTCCGATATTTCCTGTGCAGTAAATTTAAATGGATTAATCACCCTGCTTCTTCTTAAGTTCTGAAGAATGATGGGCACTTGCCAATGGGCTGTGGAGTCCCTGGTTCATTGATTTTTAGCTGCCTGAGGGGAACTGGTGGGGCTACAGGATGATTTAAAGAGATATTAAAAAATATAAATCATGCTCAAACATTTTTTGCCCACCCATTTCCACACCCTATGATCAGAAACTGATTAAAGACAGAGTGGGTTTGGCAGCAGACTATCAGGATAAGATTACGCTTGATAGGAGTCAAATAAGAATTGTAATGCTGATTTTGTGCAGGAACATTTTTAGCAGACCAACAGAGTTCTTTAATGTCATGGTTGATACAAAATGTCTCAATGGCCATTTTTCCAAACAACTTCAGGGAGTTTTGTGTTTTACCCAAAATATGCAACCTCCCACTCTGGAGTTCATGGAAATTTGTTGACTTGCATAGCCCACCTGAACCATCTATGGACAACGGTCTTGTCACGTGGTGTTCTTTCTTTCTTTACAATTGCTAAATCCTATTAAAAAAAGAGGCTAGGGGTTGAGGAAGGGGGTGGAAAATCAACTTTTGGAGTCTGCCCAGTGCTCATGTTACAGGTAAACAATGTCTGTAGCTGCAATGGGGTTTTGCACTGTTCTAAATGTGAGAGAAGACAGTACAAGAAACAATCTCTCATTGAAGAAACATGCTGCACTGCTGAAGAGAAGCTTCTGATCCACAGAAAGGCAGAAAATATGAAGCTGGGAATTAGAAAACTTGTTATGACTAATTTGTAAGAAACCCTCTGCTTTCCTAAAGGCAGTACATCACACTTTTGTGTTTCTGGTATTTTTTAATTTTTTTAAAAAATGTCTTATCTTTTTCTTTCTTTTTATTTTTTTTAAATTTATTTTTTTGCATTCTCCTGCCTTACAGTTTATTTCAAAAAGATAATATATATTTGTCCATTCATTATTTTATCAAAAAATAACTATTTGATCAAGAGACATTTCCATGTGGTTATTAAAATGAAAAGATTTTTTTCCCTGTTTTTCTCTGCCTGAGCTAAAATTAATCTTACTGAACGCCTATAAACCATTCAGAAACAAATGCTGCCAAAACTCATCAGCCTTGAAGAACTGAAATGATGGGAGGATAAACAGTTGCTTTGGTGAGATTAGTTGTGTATTTGTATGAAAGAGAAAAAAAATCATATAATGGTAGTTCATGAACGTATGGCTGAAATCTCTTCTGCTTTCATTTTCTAACTGAAGCATTGATTTAAGCAGCCTGTGAAATAGCATGAAGTATAAGTAGATAACTGCTTTGGCTGTACAAATTAGCTGCTGTTATAAGTATTAATGTCTATGTAGGTATAACAGAGAATATCTTTTGCCTAAGGCTCTTAATGTGCCTCATGTATAGTCACTAATTAAGCTTCACAGTAAGCTTGAAAGTTAAATGAAGAGTATGAAGTGATTTTTCCATGCACAAAGACAAACCAGATTGGAAAACATGAGCTATTTGTGAATGTAAACCAAAATTTTTCAAAAATGCAAAGACAATTCAATTTGTTAATGAATTTAATATGGATGTGAGCATTTGTATGAAGTGTCAGCCTTAGAATTGTAACTATGAAGAATGCAATGACCATAGGATCCAGATTCCTATCACCGGCCCTAGCAAAAACTCCCCTCCTTTGCAAGAGCATCATTTCATCAACATCCTGCTGCCTCAGCCATGCTCAGATGAATCAGGGGTGATTCACAGGAAGGATAGCCAACCACTATATTTTCCTATCTCAATGCCAACATAGATATGTAACTTCTTATTTAGGTTAGAAGTACAGCTAAAAAAACAAATGGTTGCTTGAACACAGAGTTTATAATTTACAACATGGGTAGAAGGGTATAAATCACTTTGATATTTTTACTAGGTTTGCCAAACCTACTAAAAACAAACAAAGCAAAGAAGAACAGTCCCCATGCCAGTGGTGTGTTGTTTAATCCAGACAACATAAAGACCAGACAATCAGACTATGATGTTATTTCCAAGTAATAACAAAAACTTCCTTTTTTTCCCTCAGAAACCTTTTTCTAAAAAATGTTGGAAAAATATCATGCTTTCTCTCAGTGATGCATTTAGTCTGACCAACACTTTCCTTCCACTGGTGGGTAAGCAATGACATTTTCTTCTCAGAAAGTATTTTGAAGTGGGACTTAAAAGAGAAGACATGCAGGGTTTGAAAGACAAAGGAATGGTGGGAGACTGAAGGGTGAAGAAAGGGCTGGAGAACACATAGAAAGAGGAACGTGATCTGTCTGCCTAGAAAGGTGACAGGTACAAAATATCTATATTTGCCTCCCTATATAAAGCATAGGATTATTGAAACGGGCAAAAAGTTTTGCAAAAAAAAAAAATCACAGCAATAACAAAAGAAACATACAAAAAAACAACTAAGCACCTCTTTCTGGGAAATTATCCAGAGAGTTAAGTTTCGTATGCGATCTATGTGTTAAGCGGATCTGGATTATTCTGTACAGTTGGTTTTGAATATGATTTTTTGCCTCCTGCTCAGTTGTCTGTCTGGACAGGTGTATGGGGCATATCTACATAAACTCATTGATAAGGTAAAAAATACATAATATGGGTCTGAATTATCTGGATTCAGAGTGCAGCAGAATTTTGTCCTGCTTTTGTCAGACAGGCCCCAGTAGCTTGTGACTGCCATGCCTCATACTGTTGAACCTGTAGTGTCAGTAGAGACAGGTCCGAGCTCCAGATGGTCCAGTTCAATTCCTTTCCCCTAGGCCTGTGGAGGAAGACAGATTCCTCTAGACCTGAGGTAGAGTGAAGACCAACATACAGACCGCATCTAATTGTTCAAGGGAATGGCTGGTTGTGCTAACGGGAGAGCTCAAGCCAGGTGTCCTGGGTTTGTACTCTCTCACATGCAGAACATAAATATACTACTGTTTATATATATCTGTGATAATTCTAGGTGGGCAACAACTAAGTATATAGCAGTTACTTGTAAATTTATCACCAAGAAAGCTGGAGAAAGAAGCTGGAAGTATACAACCATGTAGCTCAGTTGAAGTATACTTAAAGAGAGCAGTGGGGAACAACATAAAAATTCAGTGAAGGAGGGCAAGGATTTGGGAATGCTAAAGGCAACATTATTAAGACAAAATAAACCAAATTTTCTCTTGTCAAGTAGATTACAAAAGGATAAAAGACAGCTACAGTGGTTTTGTGAGGAAAAGATTGAAGACATAAGGACAAAAACTAAAGGAATGGAAGAGAGGGGAAACCAAAACTAAGGAATCTGTAACTGGTTTCCTGATTTGTGTGTTTTCTTTCACAGCATAGCTGTACAAACTTTAAAAGTTTTGAGGCCTCATTATCAGGCCAGGTTTAATTTTGCTCCCATTTTTCAGGCTGTGAGAGGAAGTGGCTGTTGCCCAGCCTCTGCTGAGACCCTCATCAAAGTCTGTCCTGCTGAGCCAGGCAATAGGATGTGTGGGGTGGTAGGACAGACACATCACGGCTCCTACTCACCCAATTTCCTTTCTGCCCATGTTTTGCGGTCACCAGATGAGGCATCAGCACCTGTCTGGTGTCTCTCTTTGTTTCTTCTGCTCACACTGGAAAGAAGAAGCCAGGAAGGAGAGTTCCTAAGCAGAAGGTACACATTGCTTTTGCAAAGCTATGCTGGTGTGCGTGGCACTTCTGCTTGCTTTTTTCTAGGCTCCTCCTGTGACTACTATGGTTAGGAACCATCTGTCTAAACCTTACTTTGTAGGCTTTTGGGTGCTTTGGGATTCTTTTATTCTCTTGTTCTGTGTGTAACATAGTGTATCTCTGATTTTGATGCTCCCAACACTTATTTTGTAGAAATAAATAGTGATAATTACAGCAATTTGTCTCCAATAAATTACTCTTTTAATAGTAAAATATGTGTACCTTTCAAAGAGTTTCTTATACAATATGGCAACTGTTTTCAGCTAAGAGCAGGATGAGAAATGCTATGATTCAGAGAGCAGAACAGAGACTCAGGAAGTTAATAAAATGTGTTGACTGCTTTATGAAGAAGCTGCAAACTTATGAATGCTTAACACTGTGCAATTAGTGACTACCAGTGAAAACACACCATCCTCAGGACATCAGCAAATCCATGAATTTCAATAAAGTAACAACTACACCAATTAACAAGTGAACACAAAATCAATTATTGTGAAACAGGCTAGAACAAAACGATGACAAATGCTAGTTTCAAAACAAGAACAGGAAAAAAAAACAAATTAGCATTTCAAATATAAGTGATAACAGTCTACAGGTATTAACACATATAAGAATTATATATTTCATGCAAAGATTTGCATGACCACACAAAACACTTCTAAAAATACAACACTTAAAACCCATAAGAAATCCTACCTATATACATTAGAAGATAGTTGCTCTTTGATCTTCTTAGGTAGTAAGAAAGATCCCAAACATATGGCTTAAATCAAAGAAATACTAATGAGAGGAATATAATTAGACATAGAAAAAAATTATTTATTTAAGTCTTTTAGCTTTTCATAACAGCAGCCAAACTTACAAACAGAAGAAGCCAGCCATGAGAGTATATGATGTACTCCAGAGACCATAATCCTTCCTTAAAGTATAGCACACACAAGCTTGCTGGCTTTTTAATTTGTGCAATGAGGGGTTTCACAGTAATGTTCCATGTATGCAGTCTCTGAACATCTAAGTATATGATGTTAGTAGCTCGACATATATACAGTCTTGCTCTTTAGAATGATGACAGAAGACTTATTGTCAGTGGTCAAGCTGCCATGACTTCACAGAAAGGAATTATCTTAGATTACTCATAATTAGGGAGTTAATGGAGACATTCAGAAACTCACTGTTTTGTATCAGATTGCTCCTGTTGATTACATTTCAAAGGCTAGATGGCAGCATTGCCAACTCTCATGATTTTTATCGTAAGTTTCCTGATATTTGCTATTTTCCTTAAAATGTCAGCTGTCAGATTACCAAGTTTCCTTGAAAAATCTCAGTGTTTCTTTAAAGCTATGTTTTTTTCAGTTGTTTGGTGGTCAGAAACATGGCTGGAGCTCAAAAAAGAGGGATGATAAAAATGATGGGTCAGATTTGAAGGACAACTTTGTGTAGCTGACAAAAAAAATCACTAAATAAATCACAACACTGAATGAAATTATGAGAAAAAAACTATCCTTCAGTTCCCCTCCCAGAAATAAGGAGTAAAGCCCACTGCAGGCGGACAAAGGCATTTCCCTCTTTTATTCTCAGGATTAAATGTTATTTTTAGGATATCATCTAGACACAGTCATCTTAGACTTCCAAAGAGCTTTATCAACTTACTTGTTCTTATCCTTTCTCCACTTTGACCTATTGTCATTTTATATAAGATCCTCAAGTCAGAGATCACCTATTTTTATATTGCTTCCAAATACCAGGTACAACTCCAATGTGAACTAAACAAATAATTACAGTATTAATAATGTCAAGTATTCATTAAAAACACTGTCACAACAACCTTCCAGGAGTAAATTCTTTTTATACTTGTAATCATTTATGTTGTTGATCCTGCATACTGCAGTTAATTTATCAGTAATTATATGAAGAAAGTTACTAAAATTACACAGTGCTTAAATACTTATGCTTCTAACAAACCCATGCTTGGATTGAGATATCCACTACTTAATATACTTCAGCTTTCAGTTAAATATCTCATTTAGATCACATTACCTGTATTTTTCAATTTGTTTAAATAGCATTAACCTTTCTTATAACCACGTTAAATTTCTTCACTTATTTCAAATACATGAAAATCATTACATGGTAAAATAATTCATAGTATAATTTATTGATACAAACTCTTAAGTAGAACTCTTGAGCCTTGCTTAAATTTACTGTAGAAGAATATTTTTGCCCAATCTTATACAAGAATTCTAAGTAGTCTGTATTCTGTTTGGATGAGCTTTGGAGTATTTTCAAACACAGTGGATTTTTGTCCCCTTTTCATATTCACCTTTCACCTGCAGATTCTATATTTCATCCTTTATGCAATGACTCTAGGATTTTGTTTTTCAGTCTTATGTCTGTATACCCCTAGAAACACTTTCAGGCAAGGTGTGCATCCCAGGATAATTTAAACCTCTTGTGTCTTCATTTCACTAAATTTATTTCTCAGAGATCTGTAGGTTAAGCATGTACAACACCTGAGTTTTAGACAGTGACCTCTCCTTATGAAGAAATTAAATTGAGTAAACCTTTAGTTCTGTGTAGTCTTCATAGAATTTAGTGCAAACACTTGCTGCAACTGCCATTCTCTAAAAATATACTATATATGCTTCCCATATTGAATAAGAAAAGCAAAGAGATTTGACAGTTGGCAAGGAATTTATGGTCAGAAAATGTTTTTCGTAAGAAAGTAGTTTCCATTATACAGAAGTAAATACCTCCATCAATATAATACATTTTTTTTAATCTGATACAATTTTTCCCCCAGATTTAGACTTTCTATTAGGCTGGGTGGAGAATGGATAGAGAACAGCCCTGAGGAGAAGGACTTGGGGGTATTGGTGGATGAGAAGCTCAACATGAGCCGGCAGTGTGCGCTTGCAGCCCAGAAAGCCAACCGTGTCCTGGGCTGCATCAAAAGAAGCATTAGCAGCAGGTCAAAGGAGGTGATCCTCCCCCTCTACTCTGCTCTCGTGAGACCCCACCTGGAGTACTGTGTTCAGATGTGGGGCCCCCAACATAAAAAAGACATGGACCTGTTGGAGAGAGTCCAGAGGAGAACCACAAAATTAATCAGAGGGTTAGAGCACCACCCCTATGAGGACAGGCTGAGAGAGTTGGGGTTGTTCAGCCTGGAGAAGAGAAGGCTCCGAGGGGACTTGATAGCAGCCTTCCAGTACCTGAAGGAGGCCTACAGGAGAGATGGGGTGGCACTCTTTACCAGGGAGTGTAGTGAGAGGACAAGGGGTAATGGGTATAAGCTAAAAGAGGGTAAATTTAGGTTAGACATTAGGAAGAAATTTTTTACTATGAGGGTGGTAAGACACTGGAACAGGTTGCCCAGGGAAGTTGTGGATGCCCCATCCCTGGAG
>WKFP01014252.1:862499-883510 GCA_011057875.1 Pterocles orientalis
CAGAAAGCCAACCGTGTCCTGGGCTGCATCAAGAGAAGCATTAGCAGCAGGTCAAAGGAGGTGATCCTCCCCCTCTACTCTGCTCTCGTGAGACCCCACCTGGAGTACTGTGTTCAGATGTGGGGCCCCCAACATAAAAAAGACATGGACCTGTTGGAGAGAGTCCAGAGGAGAACCACAAAATTAATCAGAGGGTTAGAGCACCTACCCTACGAGGACAGGCTGAGAGAGTTGGGGTTGTTCAGCCTGGAGAAGAGAAGGCTCCAAGGAGACTTAATAGCAGCCTTCCAGTACCTGAAGGGGGCTACAGGAGAGATGGGGAGGCACTCTTTATCAGGGAACAGACAGACTTTATGATAGGAACAGCTGCAATGTTGCTCAGGCAATGATTGGGTGCAAGGGCCTGAGCTTAAAAAAATTTTCTGAGCAAAAAGTAGCTGGGAGAGAGGAGATCAGACCTTTCCTCTCAGCCCCACAAGACAGCTATTTCCACACAGCCCAGGATTACCTGTCTGCACACCTGAGAGCTAGACTTGAGCATTGGTAGCCAAAATCAGGGCCTTGACAATATTGCTGATATTGGAAAGCATTCAGTTCAACAGATACACTAATACTTGCTTATCTCTAATGTCAGAATGAATAATTATATACAAAGAAAAAACACGCAGGAGTTCATGATCTGAAAGCTTTGTAATGAAATACATGACAAGGAGTAAAAAAAATAGAATTTTGGTTGATGACAATGGACATTCAGTTAGAAGTTAATATGTAAGGAAGAAGTCACTACCACTTTAGCCATCTCAGCACAACCACTCTGCCTTTATAAAAGACTTCATCAAGCCTACACAGAGCTATCAGTCATACATACATGATAAAATTTTGTGTAGTTTTCCAGAAAAGTGTTCTCTTGGTGGGTATCATTCGGCATCAAAACTGAAGTAGCTAGTCTTTGAGGAAAAGTGAAATTAATCCGATATATTTAGCTTCCCTACATGATAGGAAGACACATAGGAAAGACACATACTTTTCTTTCTTGGAAGTGGGGTTTAAAGAAGCTCATGTGTTGTTAAATTCAGGTAGTCCTCTTCATTGCCTGTGTTTCTCATGGCTCTTGAGACAAACAAAAAGATCAGTAAAAAGCTCTTAAGAGGTGAAAGGAAAAAAAAAATATGGATCCTGAACATCAACATTAACTGCCTAATAGTTAAGGCATTAAAAGGTTTCAAGTTTTTATTTTATACATTAAACCAATGGGATTTTTAAGCAGCAGATAAAGATTGCCCAGGGGTTTCAGCTTCATTGCATGTGTCACTTAGGCACCACAGGACAGAACTCAGAGTACACTGCTAGGAACAACCTAACATTGGAAGAAGAGAATGATTTTCTAACTTAACTCTTATGGCACCCTTATAGTCTGGGGGTTTTTTTTGTGCCAGTGGCAACTTGCTTGAGTAAAAAGGGTGTAAGACCCGTGGGATTTGGTCTCATTCTCCTCTGTAGCTGTCGTTTTCCAACCCAGTGTGAGTCATCACAATGTCTCTCAAAAACTGTTGCACTTCATATACCCCCAGGAAATGCATTATTTTTAACTATATTCTCAGGTCCCAGGAAGAAGTTGGTTTAATTTTATGCTTGTTTCTTCTACTCCCCTGATTTCTACCAAGCTCAGCTTCAATTTTCTATCCACACTTTAAAATGCCATCTTGCTTGTTTGAAGCTGAAGTGAGGAGCTTAGACAATGAAGCTCTTTTTCCTTTTTTCCTCTGACTTTCATTTAAAAGGAGAAAAAAAATAGATTCTGCACTTGACAAAAAAAGTATTTTGATGGCCTTTAACACACAGGAGATTGCTGCATGCTATATGAAGTTGAACCATTACTATGAAATGGTTACAAATGAAGCAAAATAAGAAAATGATGGAGGGATACTGAGGAGACTTGGAAATCCTGAGAGTGATCTGCTGCTTGACAGTGCATTAGCTCCCTGTTTGTAGTCAAACAGACATGAAAAGTCATTTACTACTAGTTTAAATCACATATGTGGTATCTACAATTTTGGCTTTTGATTTCTATGGTCATAATACTGAGCTGATAAAAAGAAATGGTTAAGCTTAAACCATAGCTTTAGGCATGAAACATTGCCTGAAAAATTGCTTTACCTTCTAACTGTGTCTAAGTTATCAAAGAACAGCACTTTAATAAACACCTAAAAACCATTTCTTCTAAAATGTAAAAAAATGTCGATTAGAAGTTGCTAAAGTTTGCTTGTTTTTTTTTTTTCTCTTCTGACAAACATGTCCTACTTCTGTTGACTGTTTCAGTGACGTCTCCCAAATACAAGTTTTTGACTATCATTTCATTAATGCTGGAGGTGTTATCTGCTCATTTGAGAGCTTCTCATTGCTACCTTGGCACATCTGTTGACGTGTTTCCTTTAAGAGCAGCCTTTTCCTCTATGAAGAAAATGTCCTTCCTTGCAAGGAGAGTCATAATTTTTCCCAGACTATATCACTCCAGCCATTTGAGCTTGGGACTGAAATTGTATTTGAAGCCTTTTAAAATACTACTTAGTTGGCAAATCCTTTCCATCTGAAGATCAGAAAAAGGTTCACATTATCTTCTCAATATAATTGATATTTTAAGAACATTTATTGTAAAAATACCATTTTCCTAATTACATGTTCAGGTGTTTATCTTCAGGTTGGATTGAAATCTCTGAATACACGTGTTTCTGCAAAAGAAATTAGGCATATATGCAGAAAGAAGGCAACAGCCAAAATCCTTTTACCAAATTGTACCAGTATGGCTTTGAAGTTTCCTCACATTTTCCAAAATGCTATGATAACATTTCAGTGTTCTGTATAACATCGGTTCTCACTTTGGAGGCTCTTAATAGTTCCTCTGCATGCAACAGTATGAATTTCCTGATGGCTTGCTGACATATTTTTGGCCATTGTTACAGAGGCTTGATTCACTCAACAGCCCAATAAGCACTGAGCCTTTGAAATGAAAAATGAAATTGTCAAGCAAGCTGAAGAAGTTCTGCAGACATTTTGGTTCAGTCTTACATGACTCCAAATAGCAGGAGCCTGGAGCAGACCTAGTTTACAATTTCCAAACTGTATGTAAATTTACTGAAACAGAACAAATTGCGCAGGACGTAGAAAGAACAGGGGGTCCTAGTAAAAAACCCACCTACTTCTGCCTAGTAAAAAGCATCTAGGTTATGGAGATGTAATAACAGGGTAGAAAGCTGATTATATTTCTGTTATAAACATGTGTCACGTCAAAAAGGAGAAGATTCAATTGAGTTTATAGGGTGTTTTGCATATCTCACATTAGACAAGTGGTGACCATATGGTGTAATCTGCAAAAGAAAAGCCCTGAAAACATGCTTGCTTAATTTTTAAACCATGGCTTTACACTGAAAGAAATATTATTAGTGAAAATAATAATAATAATGGAGATATTTTTCCTATGGATATAAACGAAGTAAATGTTTTCTACACAAATGTGTTGTATGGAATATCTTTCTTTTTTTTCCTCAATGGTAGTGTAAGTGTGGAGAGAGGAATTTTTCCTCACTTGCAATAATTTTTCTCTATCATTAGTAAAGATTCTGCCTCGGGTCTTTCAAAATAGTTCTGACAGGGCAGCAGTGGCCAGAACAGAAACCATCTTGTTCTTATTTTCTGTGCTTTACTAGTTCTACATTGCAATGCAAAATACTAGAAAATACTTCTTTGCACAAAAGGAAATCTAACTCCTTCAAATTGAACTGGGCCTAGAGAGAGAAGTGAGGTGTGTTGTACAGCTTAGCCCACATCTGACCCAGTTTTAAAACATGATATTGAGTTTCTGATCAATTAGTAGTACCCAGTGCATAACTTTATTTATTTGGTTAAACCAAAAGGGAAGAAACATTACTAAAATGTATGCTGTTATTAAAACTACTGATTGTTTTTTTAATCACACAAATGGAGAAAGAGCACTGAGGATCCTGAAAGTGATTAAGCTGCAGACATAAATATATGCCTCTTTATACCTCAAACAGGTCAGGTCTCCATCTCGCCCCACTACAGCGGACGGTTGAGAGAGGTTTTTTGTGATTCCCTGAAAAGCAGCACTGGCTAGGAGGAGTCAGACAACGACTCAAGGAACAATACAACACAATTTTTTTTTACCTCAGCAACTACAAAAAAATCATGAATCAACTTCTCAGAGTCAAGCACTAAATCACACATCAATTATCAGCAAGCATCACTTATCAATTAAGGAAGCACCAAATAATTCTCAATCATTATCTGAGGCAAAAATTAGACAGAAGACAGAGTAGAAAGAGTTGAAAAAATAAGAAAGAGGGGGCAGAAAGACAAAGATAGAGATACACACACAAAGAGACAAACACAAACACAGAGAACATCACCGATTCCTCATTCCAGCACGTTTCTTCTCTTCAGGCAGAAGTCTTCATTTCAGGCAGAAGCTCCTTGCGTGTATGGCGATAGGTTGACGGGCAGTACCATTTGGGCTTCACCTTTTATACAGTTCCATCTGGTTCAGCCCAGGACAGCCCCGGCCTTGCATCCAGGTCACTTTCAGAGTTGACCTTTGGGGGGCGCAACAGCCCTGCATCCAGGTTGACTTGGGAGGGGCAGCTGGTTCTCCACCAGGGAGATGACTCCTGCCCTCAGCACCCATGCCCCACCACAAAAGGTGTGCCCGTCACTCAAGACATTAATGATTCGCTAATGTCTGTTCACAAAAGAACTCTTCTTCCAACATGCTCTGTCAGAGCTGGTCGTAGACATGGTGGTGTCTCGTCTTTAGAAATGTTCTGTCCGATTGCTCTGCCCAAGCACTCCTGGTGGAGCCTCTTCTTTAGAAAATGCTCTGCCCATTGTTTTAGGCATAAACATGGATCATCAAGGAGGGTATGGGTAGGTGTCCAGGCCATGACAATCTCACCCTAGACTTGACTTTTCCTATTGAAGTGAGCATTAGTGAAGTGAAATATGAGGTGGGTTTTCCCCTTATGCAGGTGCAGACTAAAGAAAGAATGCAACTATACAGAATAAAGAATTTTCCCCAAAGTCTCATGGAATGCCTAAATTCCTTCCATGCCCTTGACACTCCATCAGTAGACAGTTAGGAATTCGTGGAAGTATTTGAAGACTGTTGAGTGGGAGTCAAATAATAGAAGTAATTGGTCAGAGAGATTTAGGGTGAACTTTGAACATCTGAACATGCTTTTGAACATCTGAATGTGGTCCTTGGTTTCTGAAGATCCACGTGGGGAGAAAGAAGGAGCCTCTTTACACCCACAAAGAAGGAAAGACAAATTCTGTCAATGGAAACAGCAGTGAGCAGGGAGTGCTCATTGTTGGTCTGATGCAATATACATCTTTGTGCTCACCCTGTTTCTGTGAGCTTTGTGCAATGTGTCTAGTCTGTCCTTTTGCTGCTTCATTGAAAATTCCACAAGTTGCAGCCTCCTTGAAAGTGAAATAAAAGCAGTTAAATATGTTGGGGTGAAGGAAAAGTCTGAAAATATTTTTTAAGCTCATGAAATGACTAAATTTCATTCTTATTTTTGGTAATAGCTTTTTCTTCACAGAAATAGCAAAGTGAGCTAACAGTAAGGGTTGTTAGAAGTTTACCACCTCTTTGCTGACAAGCTTTAATGCATGCTATTTTTATTACAAGGAAAACATTTCGTTGGTACTGGTAAGTCAAGAAGTTTTTATTTTGACAAGTAGTTTGCTAATCTGATATCATTCCACCTTAGACCTGAAAAGGAAAGTAGTGGTTCTTAGGTTCAATTGCTTTTTTATCTTGAAAAATATCAATTTATACAAAGCATTGGTTGCAAAGGGGTTTTTTTGACAAAAATAAAGATTTTGTGTCATCTTAAACTTTTAAAGTCATACAGATGAGAATTCAAATAAGGTTAACTGTGACAAAAATCACCAAACCCTCAAATTTTAAAAGTGAAAAATGGAAATATTTAATGAAAAAAAATCAGTGTATATTTACAATACACTTTTTGTTGTTTTGCGGGGGTTTTTTGGTTTGTTTGTTTGTTTGTTTGTTTGTTTAATTCCAGTGGAGCTCCTTTAGGATTAATTTGATATGGATAGGACCACAGATTTTTCATACAGAACTACTACTGTTTACTTTCTTTATGATCTGTTGAAAGTATATTAGTAACATTTTAAGATGGGTCAACGCAAACTAGAAAGGGAAAGAACCAGTTCTCCATCTCTATTTCATTTCTCCAAACGTGGGGATTCAACTTAGTGGACAGGTTAATGTAATAGATACATTCTGCTGAATTTTCTTCAATTAGTTCTACTCAATTTCTTTGGCATGTTCACTTACACCTGTGCTGAGTTTCTGTTTGTACTCAAGGATATCCCAGCACCCAGCATTGTTTATAATAGTTCACATGAATCTGAGAGCAGCCCAGTATATTGAAGCAAGAGCTAGGGTCCATGTCTTCAGTATTAAAGATCACCCACCATGTACACCATCTTTCAGATAGTGCTTTGAAACCAGATTGGGGTTTTAGGGACTCTCAGTCTGTGTCAGCTTAATGAAGCTATCTGTGGACTAGACTCAAGGAACTACATCATGCAAGAAACTGCAATAGAAGAACAAAAGACACCTGGAAATGCAAAAAGCTTGAAGAACTATGGCTCAGTGTCTACAAAACTATCTGCCTTTGCAGGAGGCTATTTTGAAGCCTTTCTAGGAATGCTGTTGCACTGTGTTATTCTATCAATATTTCTCATATGGAGGTGTAACTCATGGAAACACCTTGTCCAGGCACAGTGCACTTAGCCAATGCACTTTTCAGGTGAATGTGCACAAGAACCTAAACCAAGAGAAAACAAAAGCCTGATATTCCATCCTGTTCTTTGCTAACCTCCTTGGTCACAAAGGCGTGAAGTTTGCGCCCAAATCTGTACCCATTCATATGGATACACAAAACAGATGCACACATAGAGCATTTTGGAAATCTTATTTCTAAATGCTAAAAAATCCTGGTTGGTTGTTCAAAAGTGACAGTCACTGTAGCTGATATTAATGGCTTTTATAAAAAACAGGTCGGTCCTGAAATTTAAACATGTCAAATTGCTGAATCTGGTGTTAATTGTGAATTTCTCAAATTTCTAGACATCAGCAAATATGCACCTGTTATGCCCAGAAGCAAAAAGCTCAGCATACGATTATGATCATAGAGGAATACTGCTGTGATTCACAGCTACTCCTGTTTACTTTTGCTTATTATCTGCTAAAAACATATTAAGAAAATTTAAGACAAGCTGGCTGAAATTGGAAAGGAAAACTTTAGTCCTCCTTCTTAGTTCTCTGAAACTGATTTAACATAGCATACAAGTTTAAATATGACTAAAAATGGTAGCTTAATCTTTGAGTAATTTTGCCTTGTGCAGCAAACCTGGGATAACCCACTGTAGGACTGAAGTCTGAGTTCTTTGGTGAGAGAAAGCATCTTGGTCCTCACCTACTTCAAGATTAATAGTATCACTCCAACAAGATTAGAGCCATTACTCTTCCTGACCTGATCGAAATGGTACAAATGGGATTTTAAAGACAGTGTCTACTGAAAAATCCAGCAGAATGATGAGGTGCACAGAATAGCTACCATGAGGAATCAGCAGTGACAGACAGTCAGTGTTATAAAGAAGATATCCGATTAGGTTTAGCTATTATCCCAGAAGAAGATTATAGTCATAGATCCTGACCTTTAATTAAATGGACAGCACAAAGAGAGAAAAAAGATAAACAAACTTGTGCAAAAAAGTGGCAACTTCTACTGTCTTTGTAGCAAGACTGTGAAGTGAAAAAGGGACAGTGACCAATGGGAGATTTTAGATTGCTTTTTCTCTCATCTGGTGAAGAGGCAAAAAATGGTGATGACATATATCAAAAAGTAATGAAAAATTCTGCTTTATTGGCTAAACAGCAAAATAACTGTGGCTTTCCACAGTTAGGAGAAGAGGAGGGGAGGGGACAACACTGGATAAGCTTTGACATTCACTTATCCTGAATATCGGTTCCTTTGGACCACATTGTGGTAGAATAGTAATGCTCATCATCTTCTTACCTCACATTTTCTAAAAACTGGAAAAGGTATACAATCAGAAAAATGTTGTGGACTTCTGAAGGTGACATAAAAAAAAAGAGTTATCTATGTTCTTGGGGTAAGTTTATTTCTTAACCTTTCATTATTCAAGGATACTCCCATACTGTAATATGGGTATGTATCCAATTCTAAGATATCTGTGCTTATTCAGAGTGAGCTATACCTTACTTTATGTTCATCCCTAGGATAATGTTCTACATGCAGAATAAACCCGTGTAAGCATGAGCAGCACACAGCACAAGCTAATCTGTCAATTATTTGTAAACAATGTTACAAGGATTGCCAAATTCTCATAATCAGTTGATTCTTAAGAAAAGACGAAACAGTTTCATTTAACAATGCTTTAAATCATGATAGATTCATGTTCTATTTGCTCTTAATCTCATCATCTCTATGCAGAGAAGTGAGAATTTTAAAAATCCTGAATTTTTCACTGTTTCTATAAATACATTAGCAACAAAAGAAGGGCTAAGGAGAGTCTCCCTCCTTCGTTGGATGTGGAGGGAAACACAGTGATGAAGGATGAGGAAAAGGTTGATGTATTTAATGCCTTCTTTACATCAGTCTTTAATAGTAAGACACAGCCTCCTGAGCTGGAAGACACGGATGGGGAGCAGAATGAAGCCCCTATAGAATCATTGAATCATAGAATCATTAAGGTTGGAAAAGACCTCAAGGATCATCATGTCCAACCGTCAACCCAACACCACCTAACCCACTAAACCATGTCCCTAAATAGCATATCTATACATTTGTTGAACACCTCCATGAATGGTGACTCCACCACTTCCCTGGGCAGCCTGTTCCAATGCCTGATCACTCTTTCAGTGAAGAAATTATTTCTAATCCAAGGGGAAATGGTTAGCGACCTGCTACACCACTTAAACACACACAAATCTATGGAGCTGGATGGGATCCACCCAATGGTACTGAGGGACTGGCAGAAGTGTTCACCAAGCCACTTTCAATCATTCTAGCAACAGTCCTGGTTAACTGGGAAGGTCCCAGTTGACTGGAAGTTAGAAAATTTGATTCCCATCTACAAGAAGGACTGGAAAGAGGATCTAGTGGTGACCCCAACTACAAGCCTGTCAGTCTGACCTTGGTGCCAGGGAAGGTTATGGAGCAGATCATCCTGAGTGCCTTCATGCAGCATGCACAGGACAACCAGTTGAACAGACTCAGTCAGCATGGCTTTATGAAAGACAGGTCCTTGGCTAACCTGATCTCCTCCTGTGACAAGGTGACCTGCTTAGTGGATGAGAGAAAGGCTGCGGATGTTGTCTACCTAGGCTTTAGTAAAACCTTTGATGCTCTTTCCCACAACATTCTCCTAGAGAATCTGCCTGCTCATGGCTTGGATGGGCGTACTTTGTGATGGGTAAAAATCTGGCTGGATGGCTGGGCCCAAAGAGTTGTGGTGAGTGAAATCAAATCCAGTTGGTGGCCAGTCACAAGTGGTGTTCACCAGGGCTCAGTATTGGGGCCAGTTCTGTTTAATATCTTTAGCAACAATTTGGGGGAGGGGATCAAGTGCACCTTCAGTAGCTTTGCAGATGACACAAAGCTGGGTGGGAGTGTTGCTCTGCCTGAGGGGAGAAATGTTCTGTGGAGGGATCTGGACAGGCTGGATCAATGGGCTGAGAGAACTGTATGAGGTTCAACACAGCTAAGTGCTGGGTCCTGCACTTGGGTCACAAGAATCCCATGAAATGTTACAAGCTTGAGGAAAAGTGGCTGGAGAGCTTCCTGGCAGAAAAGGACCTGGAGGTGTTTGACAGCTGGCTGAATATCAGCCAGCAGTGTGCCCAGGTGCCCAAGAAGGCCAATAGCATCCTGACTTGTATCAGAAACAGTGTGTCCAGCAGGACTAGGGAAGTGATTGTGCCCCTGTACTTGGCACTGGTGAGGCCACACCTCTAATACTGTGTTCAGTTTTGGGCCCCTCACCACAAGAAGGACATTGAGGTGCTGGAGCAGGTCCAGAGAATGTCAACAAAGCTGGTGAAGACTCTAGAGCCCAAGTCTTATGAAGAGCGGCTGAGGGAACTGGGGCTGTTTGGCCTGGAGAAAAGGAGGCTGAGGGGAGACCTTATTGCTCTCTACAACTGCCTGAAAGGAGGTCATAGTGAGGTGGGTGTTGGTCTCTTTTCCCAGGTAGCAAGTGATAGGACAAGAGGAAATGGCCTCAAGTTGCTCCAGGGGAGATTTATGGGAAATACTTATTCACCAAAACGATTTCATGTGTTGGAACAAGCTGCCCGGAGAAGAAGTTGAACCATTGTGCCTGGACATGTTTAAAAGACATGTACATGTGGTGCTTAAGGACATGTTGTAGTGGTAGACTTGGCAGCATTAGGTTAACTGTTACACTTGAAGACCTTACAGGTCTTTTCCAATATAAATGATTCTATGATTCTGTGATTCACTTTATTTTTCCAGTATGTCCAGAACTGAAGTATAAAAGTTGTAATGTATAAAAAAGCCCCATGACTGAGAACCTTGAAGATAAAACTTGAAACAAGACTATTTCAATGAACTCTAACATGAAGGTTTGCACAGGAATTTTATTAGGAAAATGATAAAGCTGTTATTATGGTTGACAAATAACGAACATTCCCAGTTGATTTAGAACAGGTTCTATCAAAACTAAAAAAAAACCCGACTACACAAAAACAAATCATATACATTAATGGCAGTTTTTACTGTACTTATCAAACATATTTGATTTAATATTTTATATTTATCAGGAAAGTCTAAGGTAACTCACTGCAACTTGTTTTAACTATTTGAATTTGAGAAGATTTGCAGGAATTGTGGGGGAAGCTGATTTGCAGCTGACTGAGTAATAAGATATTCTTTTCCAACAAAACAAGGAAGTATTGCATTAAGCAGCTTGGAAGTTTCCACCACATCTACCGAGATCTAGCACAATGGTGGGTTCTTACATTTCTGGGTTTAGCTGTAACAACATATGGTGCAATGTGTGGTGCCTCTTGTCCTGTGTGTAGCACAATGTTACTATAGCAAAGTGTAGGGGTTAGTCTGCAGTTCCAGCTGTAGCACCCAATGCTTTTGTCAACAGAAGACTCAATTGTCAATTCCAGGTCATGACCAAGATGGCTACTGTCACATAATACAATTGCTTATCATAGTAACCCAGTGGCTTTCATCTGAATAAGAAAACATTTGTGGAGTTTGAAATAAAATAACGGCAAAGTTATGTTATATAATAATTTAATGGAATGTGCTTTCACATCTGGAAGCCAAACTGCAACTCCTGAACAAGTCATCTGAATCACCCTGGTCATTTACTTCATTTATTTCTCAGGGAATAGTAGTTTTCTTCAAAAAAATTGCAACATACTGGTGGCCTTTACATGACAGAATTAGAAGTCTGGAATAACACAAACACCCTTAAGGACTAAGATATTTGGATATCTGTGTAGATTGGCAAAATATCTGCCTGAAATGTTCACTCTTCCAAGTGTTTCACTTTAGTACATATCAAATATACTTATGCATGTTCTCATTCATATAAAGTCAAATGATATTGACAGGCAGCTTCAATTTTCCATGGTTAAAAAAGATTATTAATGACTGTTTTAAAAAGTAACAAAATTTCAAACAATTTTGCGCAGATATTTGAGTTTTGAAAAGAAATATGCTTAAGACCTCTAGACCCCTCCACACATACAATTAATTTTAAACTAACCTCCAAGAAAAGAAAACAATTAAAGAAGACTATTAAGACAGAAATGAGGTGTCTGAAATGTAAGAATTTAACCATGCAAATGCTTGTTCATGTGAGTAATCACATTGGCCTTCATCAAAGTACTCACATAAGTAAAGCTTTGCAAGATCAAGCTACTATCTTGCTGACTATCCTTAAAATCAAGGACATTTAAGAAATGAGGGACACAGAACAATGATTCCACAGTATTAAACGTTAAATCAATGATCAAATATTAAATGGAGGATTACAGAAAATGACTAAGATGCATTGCTCTTAATTGTGTAAGTTATGGGCCCAGTTGCTAGTTTCATTTGCAAAAGGGAAATCATTTACAAGGTTAATTGCAGTGTCACCTCACAGCCTCCAGTTCTTTTTCATGTTGTGCATAGCAAGTATGAGCAGATGGAGAAGAAGAACATCTGGCAGGGAGAAGCAGGATCAATGCTACTGACAGTCTTGACTGATTTCTTTTGGTATGCACACAAAATAATTGGTGACAGAAAGGGCAGTCAGAAGTAAAGCTCCAAGCCTAAAGAGAATCTTTGTTGATGGAGGAACAAACTAGCTAACTTCTGTAACCCTTCCTGCCAAAGTCTGGAAGACCTTAAATATCTTCTAAAAGATGTGGTGATAATTGGGTTTTGTATAATATGTGTCCTTAAAATGAGTGGCACTGTCATGAAGCTTTCTTCATTCACATATACTTTGATCTCTCAACTACCAGGCTCTAATTTAAGCTTCATTTGTGGAATGGTATGCCTGTGAACCAACTTGAAGCTTCTTCCTTTTCATCCACATATCCCTGTGTCAAAATGTGGTAGATCCCATGAACCACCGGTCTGTAAAAAGCACCCAAGACTGCTAAAGCAAACCTGTAGGATGTACAATATTATACTGCAAGTTCTTTCAGTTATTTAATATTACTTTTAAACTCTTCTTTTAATGTGGTTGTAAAACAGAGACGTAGCTGATGTGATTCCAAAACTACTCTCCAATATCTTGGAGGGCTTGTAGCAATGAAAGAGGGCCTTTGGTTTGCACAAAAAGAACAAATGTAACATCTGCCTTCAACAAATGCCAGAAGAAAAATCTGGGTAGTTACAGGCTAGACAGCCTCACTTCAGTTGCTGGGAACGTGCCCTCATGGAAGGCATTTCCAGGCAAAAGAAAGAAAAAATGTTAAGTGAAAACTAATAACACAAGACTTCTTACGGGGAAATCATTCCTTATCAGCTTGATTATGTTTTGTCATAAAGTTGCTAGATCTATGGGCAAAGGGAAAGTGGTGTGTATAATCTATCTTGACTTTAACAATGACTTCAACATACCAAGAAGATAGTGTGCAGGGCGACCTTGAAAGATTTGAGGAATTATCCAAGAGAAACTGCATGAAGTTCAGCATAGACAAATGCAAAGACCACCCTGCAACCTGGAATGGAAGAACCCCAGGAACTGGCACAGGCTGGAGGCCTGTACTGCTCTGTCAGAGAAGGACTCAGGAGTTCTGGTGAGTAGAAAGTTGAACACAAGTCAGTTGTGCCATTTTGAGAAGTAACCATGTCCATAGCTAGTGCATCAAATGAAGTGATTGTTTCCCTCTACCTGTTACTTGATTAGGCTGCATCTGGAATACTGCATACAGCTCTGGACACAGCAAAGTTTTCAACAACCTGGAAAGAGTCTGGCAGAAGATTCCTAAAAAGCTTAGATAAGCTGGAGCATATAAAATAGAAGGAGACTGAGAATAGGGTTTAACTTGGAGAAGGCTAACATTTGCTGTTTTTCATTCCCAGAAGTGAGGCAATAGAAAAGAACAAGCCAGAACATTCTTAGAGATGCACAATTAAAGGATATGAGGCAACAGTCACAAGTTGCAACGTGGAAAACTTCTTAGTCACAAAGAAAATTTAAAAATCTTTACTATGAGAGTGGTTAAGTACAAGTTGCCCAGAGATGCTGTTAAGTCTCAATTTTTTGAGACTTTTAAAGCACAACTAGAAAAGGCTGTGAGAAACTTAGTTTAAGTTTGGAGAAAACCCTGCTTGAAAAAGGAAGTTGGATAAGTAGTTTTGAAGTCTTGTCCAAATTTTCTACTATTTGATTGTCAGATTCTATAAGTGAAGGTCAGTTCTATTCAGATCAGTACTCCAGATGCCCTGACACTCAAAGAACAGAGGGGAAACTTGAGGTCTACGGATCTTACTCCAGAATTTGTGAAATGGATGGAAATGATGATGATGATGATGATGATGATATAAAAAAGCAACAAGGCAATGGTGTTCTGAAGGAGGACGGGGTCTATCATTCAGATCAAGAAGAGCAGGACACTTGTACTTATAGAAAAATTTTAAATGTTTTACATCTCTCTCTCCTTCTCCCTCACTGAAAATGTCTGAATTACTGTGTTCCTGCATCAGACAACCTAGTTTCTTACTATCTCCCACTCTGAAATCAGGTCTGAGACTGTCCATGTATGAGGAGTGTCTGTTGTTATAACTAGAAAAATTGCTGTTATGGAAGAGACTCAGTAGTTTGATTCTACATTCAAACTGAGAGAAATTTGGGGGTGGAGGAGAAAGGATACATCCTTTAGAGACAATAGAATAATTAGGTTAGAAGGGACTTCAGGGGGTCTTTAGTCCAACCTCCTGTTCCAAGCACAGTCAACACTGAATTCAGATCAGATTATTCAGTATTTTTTCAATAAAGATCTTGAAAACCTCAAAGGATGGAGACTGCACAACCTCTCAGGGTAACCTTTTCTGAATTTAATATTCTTACCAGTGACATTGTTTTTTTCCTTATCACTAGGCAGAACATTCCCTCTTACAATTTATGATCATCATCTGTCGTTCTCTCATGCACCTCACCAGAGGGACTGACCTCATCTTCTCAGAAACCTCCCCATTGGTACAGGGGAGCTACTGCTAGGTCCCCTTCAAAGCTACCTCATCTCCAGGATGAACAAGTCTGAGTCCTTCAACATATCCTTAAAGAACAGGTTCTCCAGTCCCTTCTCCCCATCCCCAATCATCTTGGTGGCCCTCCACTGAACTCGCACCAGTTTATCAATACCCTTTTCATCACGGAGGGCCCCAAAACGGACAAAGTATTCCAGATGCAGTCTAACTAG
Source organism: Pterocles orientalis (assembly GCA_011057875.1). NCBI lineage: Eukaryota > Metazoa > Chordata > Aves > Pterocliformes > Pteroclidae > Pterocles > Pterocles orientalis. Next base: position 877,537 of record WKFP01014252.1, read on the forward strand.
TGCTGCAAAAAGATGAATCATCAGGTCTATTGATCAACTGGCTGCACTCTTGTTGACATTGCCCAGGGTTCTATTAACCTTCTTTCTTGCCAGGGCATACTGCTGTCTGATGTGCAGCCTACTGTCCACCAGGATACCCAGAAAGGGCTCGGCGGAGCTGTTCCTCAGCTGATCAGCTACCAGCTCATACTTTTTCAGGCATTGATCCACCCCAGGTGCAAGAATTCATATTTGTCTTTGTTGAATTTCAGGAATTTTCCTTTCATCCCTTTCATCCAACCTGTTTGAATATCATGCCTGCTCTTGGGTTTAGCAACTCCACTCACAGTCTGGCATCATTTGGAAAGCTGATGAGGGTGCACACCACTGCTTCTGGGTTGTTTGTAAAGATAATGCACAGGACGAGTCCCAGGGTAGATCCTTGAGGTACTCCACTTGGACTAGGTCTCCAGGTAAGATATGAAACATTACCTATTTCCCTTTGATCCTGAAATTCAGCCAGTTTTCACCCATCCACTGGACCACTCATATAGAACATAGCACCCCAACTTGGTTACAAGGATACCCTGGCTTCTTTTTTCAAACCTTGACATAAAATAATATATTTTGTTATTAATATGTTTCTGATCTTCACTTATTTGAAAACGTCTTGTGGTGTAACCAATTCAGGGATTCATCTGGACTATACCAGCTCTAGGTTATATTCTGCGAGCTAGTATAACTTAAAAAAAACCCACAGTCAGTTGTTTTGGATATTTCCATCTTTGGCTCTCATGTAAAGGAAATTGCTTTTCAGATTGGTTCTCAAAGTGACCAATCACTTGTCTGTTTACATGTATAATACTTCATATGAATGCATTCAGATTTTTACAACAAAAACATGAAATTAAGAAAATAATTAAAACCCTTGTTAGGTCAGCTTTTCTATCACAGAAATTGTTAGCTGATTCCCTACTCTGCAAATAATATGAATATTATTAAATGCCTTTTAAACTTCTGTCTTTAGATCCCAAGGTCCCAAGAAGATTAGTGGCCACAGTTCACCCCTTTCAGTCCAGCTGCTCTTCTGCCTCCTGGCTGGTTTTGCTTTTTCCTTAAAGTTTGACTTTACTACATTACTAAAATATCTCGTTAATACTGCTGTGCCTTTATGATAATAGGAGAGATATATCTGTGCATTTACTTTTTTACTAATTTGCGTTTATTCTTCTTTTCCTGTTTTTTTCTCAGGGTAGGGAATAATTTCCCAGCTATCAATCAGAATGCAGAGTGCATCCTGTGCATGTGACACATTGAAGAGGAAGTTCAAGGCTGAGCTCTCACCTGGTCTTATTATTCCTTCTACAAAGTACAAACAAAGTTGTTTCTTTCTTGTCAAAGTAGAAAACATTGTACACAACACGTGTAATTAATTGTCACCAACATTGTTGTCACTGAGATCCAGACAGTTATAAAAGAACTTCTCCTTGTTATGTTGCTTCAACATATACCCTTTCCCCCCGATGGAGGTCCAGAAAGAGACTTCTATGTATTCAGCTAGGTACGGGAGCTTTTCCCAAACAGTTTATTCTTTTCCTCTGACATTGGCTGTCATATTTTTTTTTCACATTTTTTAAACCAGCTCATAAATTCTGATTAGTTGCAGACAAATCTGTATGTATTAAGGGCAATACACAATATAGATTATTTTCCTATATTTGCATACATGTTTGTGACAAGCAGTGCTGTATAAATAACAATAATATAAAGAAAAAAGCTTTGTAGAAGAAATGTGAGCCTGCTTATTTTTATACCTTGCAGTAGAGGAGAATGGACACATACAGTTTCTGCTGTCTTTCCCCTCTGTGGCAATGGTTGACAATATTCGTTTGACTCTTTCGCCACAGTACCAATTAATATAATAGCGCTAAATAGTTTGTGCAGTAACTGATAAAAATTTCTAGTTTCTCTTACTCTTCTCTCCCTCACTGTTTCATCATATTGCTATGATATTACTAGAGCAGCAGCTTTTTTTGCCATGCTGGAAAATGCAGCATGACTTTGGAGTAGGAACTTGAATTCCCACGTGGTGTGCTCGGGACTGTATTAGCTTTCCTCCTGGGACCCGCAGTATGTCTCCGACAGAGCTTTGGTTCTTTACAGGGAAAGACAGAACATGCATGAGCTTGTCTCCCATCCTTCCTGGCTCACTATAATTTCTGTCAAGAGGTCATACGGCTGGTAAAGGGGAAGAACCTTTCTTGTAAGTTTGAAAAAACAGTCTTTGTTGGTATCAGTATTCTACTCGCCACTCTTGTGAAATTTCTCTCCTCTCCGTCTGATCATTCTAAGCAGATAATTTTCTATCAGGAGGTCCCCAAGGCAATCCATAAAGACCAGATCCGCTGGCTGGTCAAACAACCCGAGGACCTGAGGCAGGGAGCATGTAAGTGTGGTTCTAGACACAGCTAAAAGCATCTTTCTAAATCTTGTGAGGTTTTGTCAGCCTTCACGGTCTCAGTGAGATATGGCATCTGTTTTTTGATATACAGAGGTGGAAAAAACAGAAAATGTAAGCTCTTCTTGAAGACAGGAAAATGCATGGGACTGAAGAGAGGAAGAATGAGTCTTGGCAGGATAATGGAAAAACATTTGAGATGTTAATAGTTCATAAGAACTCAGAAAAGCTTTACAGTCAAAGGAATTTCTGCAGGAAAAAAATGTGTTACAGCAAAATGGCTGTTTGCTAACACTGTGTCGTATCATAACAGTTAAAACTAAGAGAATCTTTGAGTATTTTTCATTTATACCCAAAATGCAGAGGAGTGTAAAACAGTGGGAACAGCATTCTGTTAAAGATAATGAATATCAGAATCATCTCAGAAAATATGCTGCATTCTCTGAATATGAATAAGACGGAAGTTCTAAAATATGGGTAGAAAATACTGAAGAATAACATTAAGAAATATTAAGCAACACATAAGGCACATAAAAATAAACATATATGACGTGTATGTACTTTTTTACAATTGTTTAGAGTCTAAAAAGTTAAAAAGTTAATGAAAATCTCAGGATTAAAATAGAAATATAATAGATTTCTCCAAAGTTTGATGAAAGCAAGATGATAAGTAAGACTCTGTAAATAGGAAAATAAAAATTATTTTTGACTAGGACATAATTGTGCCGGAAGACACAATATGCCTTATGTTAACAAAGCTCTAATCAGATGTGTGTAATGTATTGATGATATCACAAAAGACCCTGAAGAATCAAGTTTTGTGTTGAAGAGGGGACAACTATAATACATCTAACATGATAACAATGACTATGAAAACTAAGACACATTTGAAAGGATGTAACTATACGCAGTTGGGTATTTTGATGACTTTATGTGGACTGGCTCAATTTCATAATGCATCACGGTACAATGATAACATTTTTGACACTATCAACGGACATTTCTTGAACCAGACACTTAGAGACTTCAAGATCTGGAACAGTTTTTGGTTATGTCTTGAGAATTGTTGACATCACTATTCATGATAAAACTGTCAAAGGGAAGATCTAGAATAGTGGCAATAGTGCAGTGAGATGTTAATCCTCAGAGGAAAAAAAATGAAAAAATATTATGTAGTAAATGTCCACTTTTAAAAGGAGAATTAATAAAAGGAGGAAGAAGAAAAGCAAAAGACAAAAAGCAAAAGACAAAAACGAAAAGACCTGTATGGCACACAGAGAATGATCATCACTGTCATAGAGGATCACTGGTATAAACCACAAAGTATGACTTTGAAAGAATTCAACAAAAAAGTAATGGTCAAGGAGCTGCTTACAAGGTACCATTATGGACAAATCTCCAAAACCCAATCTGGGAACTTAACGTACTGGGATGCCTTGCTAAAATGCCTGTATACCAATGCACTCAATATGAGGAATAAACATGATGAGTTAGAGATCTGCATGCAGTTTTAGAGCTGTGATCTTGTTGGGATCATGGAAACATGGAGGGTGGCTGCCATGACTAGAGTGTTGCAATGGTGAGCAATGCTCTATAGGAAAGACAAGAAGGGAAGACAAGGAGTGGGAATTGTCCTTTCTGTGAGAAAACAGCTGGAGTGCATGGAGTTCTCCCTGAGGATGGACAAGTAGCCAATGGAGAGCTTATGGGTTAGGATTAAAGACAGTACAGGCAAAAGTGACATGACAGCAGGTGTATGCTCTAGGCCATCTGACCAGGAGCACCATGTGGATGAGGTAAACATGTAGGAGCAGCATCATGTTCACGGGCCCTGGTCCTGGTCAACCACCCAGTATCTGCTGGAAGAGGGACAACACAGCAGGGCATTAGGAATCCAGGAGGTTCTTGTAGTGCTTTGATGATAACTTCTAACTTTCACCTCCAAATGACTGAGGAACCATGAGAAGTGTTCTGTTGGACCTCATACTCACCAAAACTGAGACCCTTTTTGGGAATGTGAAGGCTGAAGACAAACTTTGAGATGGTGGATTTCAGGATCCTGGGGGCAGGGAGGAGGGTGAAAAGCAAGCTCACAACCCTGGACTTCAAGAGAGTTGTCTTTGGTCTCTTCAAAGATCTTCTTGGAAAGAACCCATAGGAAGGGGAGCCCAAGAAACTGGTTAATATTCAAGGACCACCTCCTCCAAGCTCAGGAGAGCTCCCAATTAATAAGAAGTGAGGCAAAGGTGCCAGGATGCCTGAGTAACAAGGAGCTACCTAGACGACCTCAAACACAAAAAGGAAGTATACAGAAGGTGGAAGCAAGGACAGGTAACCTGAAAGGAGGAGTATAGAAGAATTGTCTGAGCATCTGGGGAGGAAGTTAAGAAAGCTAAAGCCCAAACAGAATTGAATCTGGCCAGACATGTCAAAGACAAGAGGAAGGGTTTCTATAAAGTGCATAGGGAACAAAACGACAAGCAGGGAAAATGTGGGCCCATAGCTCTGCGAGATGGGGGACCTGGTTATGCAGGAAGTGGGAAAACAGGAATTACTGAATGCCTTATTTACATCAGTCTTTACTGGCAAGACTGATCTTTAGGAATCCCAAGTCTCAGAGATCAGGGGGAAAGGTTGGAGTAAAGATGTACCCCTTGTGGAAGAGGATTAGGTTAGGGAATACTTAAATGAACTGGACGTACATAAGTCTTGGGACCCTGATGGGATGTACTACAAGGGCTCTGGCAGATGTCACTGGGAGGCCACTTTCAACAATCATGTTCAATCATGGCAACTAGAAGTGCCTGGAGACCGGAGGAAAGTAAATGTCACATCCATCTGCAAGAAGGAAGACCCAGGGAATTACTGTCCAGTCAGCCTCACTTCAATTCCTCGGAAGGTGATGAAGAAGCTAATCCTGTTGTCCTGGCTTTGGCTGGGACAGAATTAACTTCACAGTAGCTAGTGAGATGTTATGTTTTGGATTTGTGCTCAGAAGGCAGCTGATAACATAACTGATGTTCGTAGTTGCTGCCAGGACAGTCAAGGACTTTTCACTTCTCTGCTGTGCCAGTGCCTGCAGGTGCAGGAGAAGCTGGGAGGGAGCATAGACCCAATTACTATTTTAGGATCTAAAATTTAGGATTAAGACTCAAATTGGCCAATGCTATATTCCATACCATGCACGTCATGCCTAATATATAAACGAGACTCTGTCTGGAAGTTCTCTCTGGAGTCATAGAATCATATCCAACTGTCTCTTGGAGTTCTCTTGCTCTCTCAGGCATCTCTCAGTCTCTCAGACACTTGGGCTCTTTTCTGTGATTCTTGTTTCAGGAATCTCTGTGCTCTGGGATCATTGGCCAGGAACAGGCTGAGATTTCATCATCAGGTGATGAGCAGTTGCACTGTGTATCACTCATTTTTATGTTTGCATATTTGCACATATTATTATTATTGTTGTTATTATTATTATTATTATTATTATTATTATTTTCAGGTTTGTTGCAGTTCAGGTATTAAATTACTCTTAACCCA
>WKFP01014252.1:897713-934990 GCA_011057875.1 Pterocles orientalis
GAGAAAGGGGGGGGGGAAAAGGGGGTGCACCGCTCCCGGAGGCACTCACGGAATGGAGATAACAGCCCAAGCGTCCCAGCCCGAGAGCTGACCGAAGCAGGAAAAAAAAAAAACAGCTAACGATCCTCCGGGAGAGGGAGGATGCCAAAACTCACGGAACGGAGATAAATAAGTGTCCCGGGCCGAGAGCTAACGGCAACCGTGGCGGGGAGGGGAGGGAAAGGCCTTGGGAGAGCGAACACGAGATGAATCCGGAAGTGAAAAGACAGCTATCCTCGAAAAGTCCTCTCCTAAATACTGGGTATGACGTGCATGGGATGGAATAATTGGTCAGTCTGCTTCTCAATCTTGACTTAAAAGAAAATCCCAAGCTAGAAGCCGGGCTCTCTCTCTGTCTATTGAGAGGAGAGAGGCTGAATGTATCTCGTCCTTGAGAACAAGTAGCAACATCCTAGCAATAACTATAAACGTTCTTCTCTGTTCTTCTCTTATCAATTCTCTCCTGAGCAGGAATCCAAAACATAGCTTTTTGCAAGCTATTTATGAGGAGAAGGGAAAAGGGAAAAAAAAATAAATTAATTCTGCTCTGCTTAACCCACGACAAGGACATAATTTTCTTTTGGCATATGATCAGGCACTTTAGAAATTACATTGAGGACTTCCCAGCACAGTCTCACTACATTCACATTTATATGATAGAGAACTGTTATGATAGAGAATGTAGGATGATGCCCTATTTTATGAATTGTTTAGAGAAGGCTCTGTGTTCCTGGAAAACAGTAAGAACGCAAAAAGGTCTCCACACAATATGACAACATTGACTAAAATGAAAATGTTATTACATAGGAACATCAAATAGCCTAAACCTTCCCTGGCGCAACTCGAGGCCACTTCCTCTTGTCCTATCACTTGTTACTTTAGAGAAGAGGCCAGCACCCACCTCACTACAACCTCCTTTCAGGCAGCTGTAGAGAGTGATGAGGTCTCCTCTCAGCCTTCTCTTCTCTAAACTAAACAACCCCAGTGCCCTCAGCCTCTCCCCGTAAGACCTGTGCTCCAGACCCTTCCCCAGCTTCGCTGCCCTTCTCTGGACCTTCTCCAGCACCTCAATGTCCTTCTTGTGGTGAGGGGCCCAAAACTGAACACAGGATTCAAGGTGCAGCCTCACCAGTGCCGAGTACAGGGGCACAATCACTTCCCTAGTCCTGCTGGCCACACTATTGCTGATACAGGCCAGGATGCCGTTGGCCTTCTTGGCCACCTGGGCACACCACTGGCACATGTTCAGCTGGCTGTTGACCAGCACTCCCAGGTCCCTCTCTGCTGGGCATCTTTCCAGCCACTATCCCCCCATCCTGTAGCATTCCAGGGTGTTGTTGTGACTAAAGTGCAGGACCCAGCACTTGGCTTTATTGAACCTCATACGATTGGCCTCAGCCCATCAGTCCAGCCTGTCCAGATCCCTCTGCAAAGCCTTCCTACCCTCAAGGAGATCAATTATGTTTTACAATTATGTTTCTGTTATTAGTGTGTCTTCTATTTGCTGCCACAGGCAAGCTATTTATATTTACAGTACTTGTGCATTCCATTATATTCTGTGAAATTAAAACCAAGGACATGAACTCTGGATGCTCAGATTCACCAGCAAAATTTTTTTCTTGACTCTTTTGCTGAGAATTTTTTTGTAACATTTATTATTCACTTTATTTATTATTGTTATTATTCACTTCTCTACTATATGTGACAACCTGTACCATCTTGCTTAAACAAGTAAAGAAACAAAGCTCAAAAGCTTTTTGTTCTATCTCTTCACCTGTACTTCTATAATCTCAGAATTGCTTCTTCCTTGTATAACTAACATGCATAAGTGAAAAGTCAGAGAAATGGGCAAACTGTGCTGGTAGCTAGATTTCCAGTCAAATCAGAAGCAAGCTGCTGAGTTCATCCCCAAAAACCTTATGACTCAGAATGAATCCTGTGCTTTAAACAATGGTCTTCAAGAAGTTTTTCATATTAGATTCTGAGATAATTTAATTTAAGATGTCCCATACTCTTATCTGCTTGAAAAGAACCTTCTAGGGCATTTTTTTACTGCTCGAGAAGGAGAGATATTTTGAGTTTTTCAGTAGAACAGGGACTGGAAAGAGGTTTGTTTCCCTCACACACAGCATAAACTTACAGTCAGAAATTTTAGTTCCTGAGTTTGTCACATTTCAGATTTTAAAATGACAATAAGTAAAATGCTACAAGTGTTTCATGTTTTACAATGCTAGTAACATCGGCTTTGAATTTTTGGAATAATAAAGAATATGAAGTATTTAGTCTTCTTTACGTCATGAATGCACTATTACTCAAAATCTCAAAATAAAGAAAAAAAAAGCACATGGCAGGAAGCATAATCTCTAATCTAAATGTTTTCCTTAAAGAAGATGATATTATTAAGGGCAGATTATGTTACATCTATTCCTGTCATGGAGTACTAGCCTCATCTAAGAAGGCAGAAGAAAATCTTGAATGTTATGCTGCAATTACATGCTACCTATTCTGAGTGAGATGGCAGAACCTGGTCCCTGTGGTTTTAACATATTTATCTCACTAAGCGGTAGCATTTATTCAGCTATCTTGCTTATTAGCCATACTAAGGGGAACACAGCTAAACTAAGGGGAATATATACATTCAGCTGCAAACTGCTCCAGCTGTTTTCACCTCAGATTTGTAGCTTGGACACACCAATTATTAAATTTTATTTTTTCCTCAATAAAAATTTTAATGTTTTAGAAATTATTATAAATACTACTGAAAATCCATCTGAGGAGAACTATTTTATAACTCAAACACCCTGCATGGTGGGTGTGATACTTAATAAACCTTTTTTGATTCTATCATAATGCTCCACAGTCTTCCCCTGAATCTGAGAAAGAATAAAAACACATTTTCAGATTCTAAAAGACATCTTTTATTGTTGTTATAAATACCATGTTGTCTTGGTGTTCAGGAAATTGTGCCCAGCACTAAAGCTCCTTGAAATGTTTGATCCCCTCAATAAACCAACAAGTTTTTTCTCTTTGTCATCACATAAATGTCATGCCAGACCTTCTTTTTGCTAAATAGCTCGGGTGACTAATGTACCTAATATTTATTTTATAATATAATCATGCAAAGTAAATAGTATATGAAACCCTCACATTGAGCCTTACTACCTGTAGGAAGAAATGTGATGTACAGAATGTGAAGTTAAACGAAATGAATGTATTAAAGATTACATTTCAGAAGTTTCATCAGAAGTTTTAGTTTATTAACATTACGTCACACTGAGAAAATGGCTTGTTAGAATGGGTAGGAACAAATCAGAAAGGAGATGGGTTTCTTGCGTATGGACTACCAGTTGCATTTTAAAAAAAATATTTTAACTCAGTAGCTTAGAGTGAGAACACAACCAATCAGTCTCAATGACAAAAAAATAAACTAAAAAAAGTCTGAACAGAGAGGCTCCTGACCTGTAATATGCAGACTGTATGTCACAACATTTCAAGCCACTCTCATGCTCCCTTAAATACCTTTTTCCTCACAATTTGCGCTTTAGTGTCACTGACATCTCGTCATGTACATTAATACAATAACAAATAGAAGAAGGAGTGTGTACAGTGAGGCTAAAGTGAAAAAGCAGGTTCTGATATGCATGAAAGCTATGGAAGTATCAAAGAATGTGTTGATAGTGAAAATATCTGAAATTATTGTTCAGCAGATAAATTTGAGACTTAATTTCTGTTCACTGAAAACAAGGCAGGTTGTGAGTATAACTGCATCATAACCAAAATTACCCCCTTCCCTGGATTTTAATAGCACTTAATTATGCTTCTAGGATATCAAATAGGAGATAGATAGGATTTTAAAAGTGTCTTATTCTATTGCATAATAGACCATTTGGAGCTATTATGGTCTACATGAGGTCTACAATACCCATTCTGTAATTCAGCAGATAAGTATTTATAAATGATAAAGAAACATTGCTCCTTGGAGTCTATCAATAATTCATATTTCAGAAGGCCTTAAATACATGATAAACCATAATGGTTCCAAAGGAACAGTCAACTTTCATAAAGTTCTAGGAGGATTTATTTTTCTATTTCATGTAAACATCCGTTACAATTCGATAGTAGAGGAACCATGCATTAAAATAGCTCTATAAAAGTGATACTGTAGATTTGCACAGTTAATATTCTTTGTGGCTAGGGATAAATTCCCATTTGGGGTGGGAAATATGGGTTTCTACTTTTCATGCAGTATTATAAATTACAAAGTGCTTAGCAATTGCCTTTATTCCTAATAATAATTATTTTTAGTTGTCTTGCAGCTGCACTGAAGAAGTCCCCAGTGCACTAAATACCATACAGGACATAGAAAACCTTAATATAAATGCAACAATTGTGTTGTTTAAACTGAACAACATAAACCCTGTGAGCTGCATGGCATGAAAACACTAAATGGGCAAAAACTTCTTAGAACAATGTATCTCAATCCTGTAAGAAAGGAACTATATATGCTAATTTTACTCCTATCTGAAGTTGTTATACTTGTGCAAAGTTTGCTTGTGGACAAAGACTGAGAGGTAGTTCCCATGCTGCTTATAATTTTGCCAGGTAAGACAAACGTAAAGACAAGAAAGTGCGACACTCATGAGGAGGTGAAATGACTTTCACATATTAACGCAGCAGGTTAATAATAACAGGAATGAATCATTAATAACGAGGGAAAATATGTGAAATCCTTACTGCCATATATACATGATCCCACTCCTACACTGTTCACTTAAGAACATGGTGTGAATTAATGAGTTTCAGCCTTTAACTCTGCATTTCCCTTATCTGTCTATACTATTAATTTAAGCTGACTTAATGAAGTATGATACTGTGATACTTCCTCTGCAACTCTATCCAGTGTTGCCAGAGAATAATGCAGGTAGAGATATGTGTCCTCATGAAGTACCTCAGGGCATTAGCAGTATTGAATCATAACCAGAGGGAAAAGATAGCATTTTTATTACTGGACATTGCCTCAAGTTCATGACTGCTTCTTTCTCTCTAGAAAGCTTCTAGTAGAATAAGACCTCTCAGATCTCTCTATATGACAGATGCAGCTGCTATTTTGATTCACTTAATTAAAAAAAAATGTTAAAGTGAAATCTAAACTGTTGGGTGTACTCAGTTTGAAAAAATATGTTTAACTAAATTCCCCCAATTTACTCCAGTAGCAGTCTGCGACTTTGCTGGCTTTTGGAAGTTCTTCCATATTTCAACAAGTATTAGCAAAGCCAAGTTTTAGGTAATCTCATAATTAAGGGAATGCATACACAGACATTGAAAGAAGTCAACATGCTTGCCTAAAGTAAGGATGAAATCTTTGTTCATAGCTCTCTGCAGCCCAGAAAATAGGTGAAGGAGCAACCTACACTTTGAACTTCTCACAGGCTCCTCTTCCACATCAGTGTGGTTATTATGCACCACACGAATCAGTCAAACAATGTGAAAAAAAAACACACTTAAATTTATTTTCCTGCTAAAGAGGTGATTTTTCTGAAATAGCAGCCAGCTTAGTTACAGAAGGTCAGGCTTTTTCTGACCACTTCTCCGAGGATGTCCACCCCTGCACACCTGCCTGGGAGCCCCACTGAAGCCCAGGCCTGACCCCCCCCAGCCCCAGCTGAGCTATGCGGAGGACAGGTGGGGGCCAGTGCCATCCCAGCCTGCTCCTGGCTTGCTGCCTGCTCTTCCTGCACTGAGCTAGGACCTGTCCACCGCCTTTTGCTTGTCGGCTGGTCGCTGGGCTGTTGGTGGGATGTGCTATTGCCAGAAGCCCTGCCCTGCTGGCCCTCCTCAGGTGCCCAGGGGCAGTGCCCTTGCTGGAGGGATAATCACCGCTCCTTGCGCAGTCCTCACCCTTGGCTCTAGCTTCCCATCCCTCACAGAGCAGCCCCCTGACCAGTGGTAGCCTTTACCTGCCCGCAGCTCTGATCTGGAAAGACAGGAGGGGAAGGAAAGAAGCAGTATATAGTGAAGGTGCTACAGTGTTTGCACCCTCCAAGTGCAAGAAACACAAAATTAGGAAGAGGCAAACAGTCCTTTGAATTTTAATCCAGGCCACTCCACTTCATTTGCACAATAATAAAATATGTACCTCCAGCAGTGTAGACTGAGAACAGGACCATTGGCAAGACAGCCCCCACTTTACTGTCTTCTTTCTTTCACTAGTTTTTGGACTAGGGAGAAAGTACATTACCTTAATATTTCCTGGTTCTAAGATGTCTCTGTTGACTTTAATTAACCTTCCCTTAGGCTCACAAGCATAACAAACACTACTCTTAAAAACAAATAAAGTTGACTGTGTTCCATTGGATTTTCAAGGCATTTCTAGCTCCTAAAGATACAAGGTAAATGTTTTAGTAGGTGGATTTTAAGGAGATACGTTCTGTTGCAATATATCACTAACATTTCATGGATCTGGATAGTCAATAGTTCAACATCATTAAGGTACATACCATAAGCATGCTATAAAATTGCAAAATAAATTAAGCTGGCATGAGTTTTGCAGAACGATTACATCGTATTTTCATTGATCTTTGTGTGCTATTTATGCGGTTGCAACCTTCAAGCAGAACACTTTGAACTAGAGAACGTAATTTCCACTAGATAAATGAGAACTTGACTGGTGGTACAATTTGCCAGCCTGAAATATTACAATGTGTCTGATAACGGAATTTTCCCAACACACCAACTCCTGTAGAATAAGGCTTCTGGTTTTGGACTTAATTAGAGAAAAAAAGTAAAAGAAATAAAGTATAGGGATATCAGTCCTTTCTGAAAGCCAAGTCCACACACAGACAGCCTTAACATCTTCTCTGATGAAATGTTGATAAGATAAAGTTGCACTGCCATGTATTAGCATTACAGCTACAAATATGCTTAAGCTCAGTCTTTCCTGAAGTGTTACTACCCGCCAGCAATAAAACAGTAGTTAGTATACAGTATTCATCTATAACTTTTTTTATGCAGCTTTAGCAGAGAAATCTTGCATAAAAATGATTCTAAATTACAGTTTATGCCACTCAGCAGTGTAAATGTAGTGAGAAATAAAGTCAATCAGAGCCATTTAGTTTTTCCACAGATTGCTGCAACAAAATAATCCTTGCGCTATCGAGTAGAGTGTAAATGGGACTACCTGAGTCATAACTAACACTGGTTTCCTACGTTTTGAACAAATATGTTGGGTTATTCCAGCAGTATAGCCAGAAGCAAAGAAAGGAAAAAGAAACTTACTTTATATTTGGGCAGTCTTTAGCAGTTCTACAAAAGCAGTTGGGTAATTGTACCAATCTTTTTTGTTTGCTACCACACTTCTGAATTACACATGAGAATTCTTTTAAGATAAAATGATCAAATAAGATCATAGATTTTACTCAATATAACATCATAAAGTAAAATTTTAAATATCACTAACATTCTGCACACACCATTCTTACTTCTCAGAGAAGTTAAACTTGAGTGCTCACACTGCAGTATTTTTCACTGACAGATCTGGATAGGATAGGCTGTAGGTTTTCTTAAACTGTAGTTCAACTGACAACTCTCCTGAGTTTTTTGCCTCTCATTTACTACTTCTCCTGCAACAGCTGCCAGTGTACTAATGAAGTGGTTCTATTGATGCTGAACAACTGTGAATATCAGGATAAAATATGGTTGCTCCACCCCATCTTTTATTTATCTGCTCTCAGAATTGCTTGAGCATGAAGGCAGAATACTCTCTGAAGATCTCTCCTGTTCTGTTTCAGAAGGCAGGGCTAGAAAGCTGGATGCTTCTTGTTCACTGGTAAAACACACATGTATGAAGTACTCATTGTCTCAGTCTTTAGTGCTTCTACCTGGACAACTTTCCAACTAAAAGTACCATTAATCTGAATTATTCCTCTTTATGCTTCAGTTTCAGGGACAGCACAAAACACTGAGTTTAATGTAAAACTCCCAGGGTCCTTGACTAGGATTATCTGATAATCTTGCCCTATCTATAAATTTACCTCCATAGTTGGTCCACTGTAGCTAATGAAGCTGACTTGCGTGCTCCTTGTATCTCTCACGGACGAGTTCAGTCTCAAAGGGACTCGATCTCTGCACAGAATTGTTCACCATAGGATTCTTTAGTGAGCCGTTCTTTAAATAGTGCTTTTTCAAATTTTTCCAATAACCTTACTGAGATCATATTTTGAAATTTGTAAAGGCAATAATAAAATTTACTCCTGAGATACATTCTCAGAAAGCAGTGCTGAAAAGGTTAACATTCTCAGTTAAAGCAATTAAATGTTTTATTTATATTTTGGGGATTAAGCAAGCAATTCAAGCATTGTAACAAATCAAGCTGACAAGTCCTATTCACATAAACGACAATGTGCAGAAAAAAATCAGATTAATTTCTAAAATAACAATAATTCCTTTACCCAGAATGCCATATTTATGGAAAGTGTTCAGAACATTACTTCCAATTATTTCCGACTTTGCAACAAATTATTACAGAACAACCTTTTCTTTATAAAATTACTCTATTTTGATGAGTCATTGCACCTTTTCATTCTTTGTGTAAGTGGGCCTTCATTGCATAGACACAGAAGGGATGCAATTGCAAAACAAAAGCAAGACAGAGGGAAAAGAGATAATTTCCTTTTCAATGTAGCCACACATTTATAAAAACTTTGCTAAATTAATGTAGCTGCAGGGTTCATAATAACCTACATGCAATTACACCTTGCCAGATGATGCATAGGTTATTTCCCTGGAATTAAGCAGTCATGCATATTTACCTCACAGTAATGTCTTCTGACAGACACAAACGCATATATACTAATACACTTCCAATCATGCATGGGAAAGTCTGAGAATTAATTAATCTAGGGTTTTTCAATGAGAAGAAAGAGAAATTAAAGAAAATGGTCGTAAGATATAGTAGACAAATGTGGTCAAAATAGCAATAGCTAGGAAAGAGCAGGGCAAGGTCCAACTGTTTCCTTATAAGCAAATTTTTGGTTGATGATTGTTCATTCAATTTAAATCACGGAATTTAGGGGTTGTTAAATTGTTGGTAGTCAGTTGCCAGTTGATGATGATCACACTAAAAAGTGTGAAAATCAACTTAGTATCACTGACATCTAGCTTCTGCAGAGTTACATTAACTTTGCTTTTAAATCTGGCCCCTGCTGTTCAAAACCTTTTAAACATGGGGTTATCACAATGCAAAATTTATCACTACAGATTAAAGTTAGTCATGCATAGAAGACAAAAGACCAAGCAGGATGCTTGTCTAGGGGGATCTATGCTGAATATTCATAGTTGCTGGTCATTGTCTCTCTAGTCCTAACTCAGAGACCTGATTATCCAAGAGCCTCTCTGTCCCCTATCAAGATACATGCCGCTGGCAGGATATGCTTTGCAAGTACACCTGGAGCTCTGTGACTTGGTTTTATTGAGGAACAGCCCAAGAACACAGCCAAAGCTACTTGTGTATGGGGGTTTTTCAGAGAGAGGTAATGCTATTTTTTAGGAGAGAGCTGTTAGTGAAAATACTGTGTTTTATGTTATTTAATGTCTGGCTAACCCAAGTTGATTTGTTCACGCTGAATGTTTGTTTTCTTAATCCTGCTGGATGTAGAATACTATTGAAAGATTAAGTAGGAGAGCCTAGAGCTTTAAGTACAGCTTTTTTTTTTTTCATTACATAAACCTAACTAAATAAAGAACAAAAACTGGAATGAATAGTGGTAGCACCATTTGCCTTTGTCATCTTCCTGCAGTCTATGCTTTTTTCTCTACTTGAACTCATATAAATTCTCACCAAGCTTGATATGCTTATCTAAAAGAAAGAAAAATCCTCCCCATAAACCATCACACAGAAACAATGTTCTGATGCTAGTCTAAATGCTGGAATGTGCTTTGCCCTATGTGTAAATGTTCTTCCTCAAAAACACTGCTGGAAAACATTTTCCTGTCTATTTTAACAAATAGTTAATTTCTTTTCCCCTATAATAATTACGGGAGTAGTAGTTATCCACTCACTTAACATGTTGCACATCTTGGTCTTCTCAGCCAACTTTCCTTTGTTGGCCATCCTCTCAGAATAAGATACCCCAAGTGAACAGTGCTATCTATCCTTCCTTCTACTTCCTCCCTCCAGTGACCTCTATGCCCCCTATGTCCCTTTGACCCCAGGTATATTTATTAGAAAAAATTTATTAGTTGAAAGAGCGATCAGGCATCGGAACAGGCTGCCCAGGGAAGTGGTGGAGTCACCATCCCTGGAGGTGTTCAAGAAACGTGTAGATGTGGTGCTTAGGGACATGGTTTAGTGAGGTAGGTGGTGTGGGTTGACAGTTGGACTTGATGACCCTTGAGGTCTTTTCCAACCTTAATGATTCTATGATTCTATGAAAAGGAAGGTGAAGTTAAATAAACTGAGCTCTGTTGCTTCTTGCATTCGTTATGTCTGAACTTAAATAGAAAATTAAGAACAGAAAGTCACAACATAAAGGGAAAGAAGTTTTACTATTTTTAGCTTCCAAAAATACATAGTAATAAGGATATTTTCTTGTCAAGTTTTCACTCTCTTTAAGGCAGGATCTTCGTGGTCTGGGTTCCTATCAATATGCTTCTGTAAACATGGGCAGATTTGCCAAATGTTCGGAAGGTGTAAAACAGCAGATGTTTTTTAAAGTGAATGGTGGTGGAGAGAAACTGGTGTATTTTGTTGATTTGCATTACTTTCACAGCATAAAGTGTCTGTATTCATTGGATATCTGAAGTATCCATTAAACTGAACTTGCAGCTGTGTGGATGATATTCCATATCAGCCAAAAGCTTGCTGGGGGGTAAGTCTTAATAACTTTTAGGTGGATAGTTAACATCTCTGCCCAAATGAAGTTAACTGTGCAAAATGAGAAGCGAAAACTCTTTATTCTAGCTTTTGTCAACTTCCCAGCATTTCTGTTTTAGAGAGAAAGCAAGTAAGCAGCTGAATGACTGTGCATAGATCCTCTAATTCTGACATAGCTCTGTGCAGTTGGGAACAGTTTTAAACTGTTTTTAGCTGCACTAATGGTTGACGCAA
This sequence comes from Pterocles orientalis, assembly GCA_011057875.1. Classification (NCBI taxonomy): domain Eukaryota; kingdom Metazoa; phylum Chordata; class Aves; order Pterocliformes; family Pteroclidae; genus Pterocles; species Pterocles orientalis. Next base: position 908,857 of record WKFP01014252.1, read on the forward strand.
TAATGACAGATGTTCAGTTAGCCAATTATCTGTAGAATATGTAACTAATGTAGCTAATAAAAAAATCACAGTCTTCTTATTGTCATCAGCTCTTTTATAGGTAATCAAAGAAGTATCGTAGCTTTCATGCTGAAACTTGATTCACCATTTTCATTGGTTCCAGGATAGAACTGGGTTTTTGAACACATACGATCAGATATGCAGCTTAATAATTTTTTTTTTAATTCAGTAATTTTTTTCCTTCTCCTAATTTAAAATGGCCGTGTTTAATGATGACAGTTATCTAGTCGAAAGGTATACCAGCAACTTTAACTAGCTGCTTTCCTACTCTTTTTGCATGACTGGTACGTGTTATACGCATATTTCACAGGGAATGGCATTCATTTCAAGTTGCAAATTGGGGGAAGGTTTTGCCATTTATGATCTAAATTTTTCATTTCTTAGAGAGTTCTTTCTCTCACTTGTTCTTCACACTGACAGGTGGAATAAGCTGGGATTCTCAGACTGACAGTTCCCATATTTATTTATTTCAGATGAAATTTTATAATGTCACTGGAGAACCTTCATCACTACAATCTACTTTTCTGCAGTTTGACTGCTCCTTCAAGTCGTATTATAAGGTCTATTTATTTGTTTAAGCTTTTATCTATTGTGTGGGGCAAATGTTTGGTTTTGCTGACTCAAATCAGACTGTGCAAAAACACAGTGACAAAAAAAAAGGTCTCTAGACCCTAAATAGGCTGAGAACAGAGGAGATAAACAAACAATCCTCTTTTTAAAAGTTGAGTAAAATTTTTACATGATGTATCCCATGTTTTTTGTCAGGCGGAAGGTCTGCATGGTCTACATGATGTCTAATGCTCCAGATCGTTTTGGACAGGCTAATTTTAGCTCAGGAACTGGGACAAATAAATCCTTTTATAAACCTGATGTTAGCAACCTGCTAAGGGTAGGAAAATCCGAGTGAAGCCAGGGACAGGCTATGTGGGGCAGGAGAGATTCCATGCAGTGCTATATCCCACCAGGCAGAGAGCAAGACTACTTGTCTCCTCAGGCTTTTTGACCAGTATCTAACCCAGAGAAAACAGCAAGACAAGCTTAACATCAGTCTAGCTCTCTTTTGTTCCCCAAGGCTGTGAAGTGTTTTTTTTTTTTAGAAGCATGAAGTATAGAATCTCAGCCATTGTGTTTAGGAAATAAGATTCTGTAATCCATAAGAGGATTTTTGGATGTAGCTGTCTAGAATCCTATTTTATTTATTTCTATACTGTCTGTCTTAATATCGTTTCTTCAGAAGTCAAAAGACAATAACAAACACATAGCTGAACAAGTCCAAGCAGCATTCAGGGCACTTAATGCATAGACAGAAACAAAGCAAGTGGAAGAAAATGGAACAGCTAAAGGAAAAAAATTCTACTGGTGAAGTAGAAAAACTTTCAACTGATATTATTTTTCTAGTAAGGTTTTTGAGACTTTATTTAACTGCCATTAATTGGCAGATGTCACTTCTGGCTGACATATTGAAGTCAGTGCAATCAAAACTGGCCTGAGCAGCACTGAAACTAGATCATATCCTTTAAATTGACCAAAAAATCACTGATTCCAACCACACAGAATATGCTTGATCTGGGGAAAAGGCAGAAATTCTCTGCCTTTTTTTTTTTTTTTTGACAGTTGAAGGCATTTTCATGTCAGAATATCATTCTGATTTGAACAAGCAAAATACAGTTAAATGTCCAAGGAGTGAAAAAAATTTCCTTTAGCCACACTAAATTTTCCAAGCAGAAGTGCCCATCGTTTTTTGAAACTACACTTTGGTTAAAAGATAGGTATAATTCAGAAGCTGTCTAATTTGGTTCTATCAAAAAAAAACAAACAAAAAACAAAAAAAAAGGAATAGTTCAAAATGCTAGCCCTAGAAAAAGCAGACATTGCATATAGTTCAGTCTGTCTTTGTATCTCTCTGGCTGTCATGCCAAGAAATAAATGTCATTAACCATAACAATAACACATAGCACTGTGTATCTCTTATTTATCAAGAAATCTAAGAGCTTTGCAAAAAGTCCTGATAACAGCACTCGGTAATTGGAACATGCAGCATCAGCTTGTCTTTGTTAGATCACTTCTTAATACCACTCCACTGTACAGAAATATTTTCCCAGAAATCTCTAACCTTCACGGGTATTGTCTGATTTGAAACCTTAATGCAGTCTGGGGATTTTCATACAGAGTTGCAGAGAATGCAAGGAAGAGTCCTGATAAGTTTTCACTGTTGCTGTGGTTATCTCTAATTCTATCTCTGTATCAGTTCACAGAAGAAAATTGAGTCTGATTTGCTACTCTTTCATTTCCCCTGATTTGCCCCTCATTGGGGAGGGATTTAGATTTTTTTTAGTAAGCCTGAATCAAAACTATATCAAGTAACTCAGTGTTTAGTTAACATTAAAAAAAAGCACAAACCAACATTGTTTTTTGTTATTGGACATTTCTACACTTCTGAGTTCCAGATGAGCAAAAAAGTTTCTATTTCACACTAACTAGAGGTAGTCTGTACAAGAAAGCTCCAGAGAAATTCTGTCCTTGTATGAATTGCAATATTGTTCCTGATATCAAAATTCTTTACAGGATAGAATTTTTAAAAGAAACCTTCTGTATACTTTGAGAGCCCAGATGGGTCCAACAGAAAATAGAAAATTCTTTTATGGAACTCCTGTATAACCTAGTTTAGCTGAAAAAGTTCCACTGTTTTTAATACGGTTAAACTATTTAATACTAGTCATGGGTCTGCTCCTTTTAGACTCCTAAGTGAACTTAATAAATCTGAATTACAGACTTGAGTTTTGATTCTTCAGTTCATTGAGACACTTTTATGGAACAAGCTAACTTCTCAGTGAAATTAGTTATAGTGGTCTAAAATTATTGTCACAGATGAATGAAATAATCCCAGTTTGACCACTCAAACCAGCATTGGGTAAAGACTGTAGTGCAAGCTGTTCTCTGTTTTACATTTCTTTTAAATAAATTGGCTCTATATCCATTGTTACGTACTCAAGCATAAACCTGGAGTCACTCCATTAATGTCAGTGTAGTTATACAAATTTAAAATTGTCATGACAGCAGAATCCTTTGTGGAAGTCATAAAACCAGTCGAGTGCCACCTAGCATCAGGCTGCAGAAGTGATTTTTAAAGGGGAGTGGGTTGTTGTGTAAAAAGATTCATCCTTGTTTCAAAAGGTGACCTGACAGACCTTGTGAGTCAGAAGAGGTGAGAAAACATCAGTAATCTGACAAGAGGAGAGAGGATTAAATCATACCTCCTACAAGGAAAAGTGAATACGTAGAGGCAGAGAGCAAAGGAGTGTTTATGTTCCCTACATAGCTAGGAAGTTTTTTAGCTCAGATATTTGTCCATGAAGCTTGGTGCTCAAAGGAAACTGTGTTCAGAAAGCACCAGTGTCACTCCAAAGCTAGCAGTAACGCTGATATTATGATAAAGATGCCAGCACTAGGCTGCTTTTTTTTTTTTTTAAGTGGTTAAAAACACTCACACATATGCATGCACACACACATACACTTAAAACTATGACCTCTTGCGACACATATAAGAGCCTAGGAGGGAAATAACTTTTCCTTTAAGCAATGGTTTGCAATGAATACGTTTATGAAGCATCAAACAACATTTCTTTGTACAGCTGAGAGAGGATTAATTCAAATACTCTTACATGCCAGAAGTTTAAAATTGTGTTCTTTAGATGAAACAAACAGTATTCCTCAGAAAAAAATCATATTTTAAGAAGGTGTAAAAAACCTACACTGAGACTAATACATGTTAACAATCTACAGCTTTGTTTCTCACTGGTCGGTGAGGCAGAGAAAGCAGCAGAAAGTGGTTGAACACGGGGATGAAGGCTCCAGCAAAGCAGAAGGAGCAGGAGGTGCACAGAGGGCCTTGTTCTTCTCCGTGCTGCAGACCCCTTCTGTGGCAGCCCCTCACCTCTGTGCAGCAGGTGCCCATTTCTCTGAACAGTCTACGCTTTTGTGAGACATTTTTCTATCCCACAGATGCTATTGGATCATTACCTTCTTTAGCTGCTGTAATATTCATATTGCTCCCCTGTCCCTTATGGAGGAGCAGCAGTAGGACACGTGGCCTCCCCTGCACTCCTTTGGGCAGAGGATGCTGTGATATTAGGAAAAGAGGTATGATGCAGGAGGCTTTGAGACAGTGTGCTGTAACTTAAGCTTCTTTTGCTGCAGGTCTGTGTGTTCTGCAAGTCCTCGTGACATTTTGTTTATCTTTTTCTTCTTCCCTCAAATCTCTCATGAGGGAAGCATACTTTGAGAATGCCTCAAGCTGAACCTCTCAGTCTTCTTTGGATAGGATTTCAGTGCTTAAAGTGTATTGTGTTTATTGTTAAAAAATAAAATGTGTTAGTATAAGGAAAGCAATATATACCCATTAAAAAAACTGTGTCATTTTTTTGTGATTTACTGTAGGACTCCAACTCTGAACCTAAAGAGCTACAAGTATGGCATAAATATAAGTTGATTTGGAAATGTAGTAAGAGTTTAATCAAATTTAATTTATCCTAAAACGTGAATTCAGTAACTTACTGAAAAAAAAAAAAATTGGATTGAATTTCCCTTTATTTCCTGTCCAGATGGTCACAGACCTTGGTAGTATTGCAACAAGGGGAGTTCTTAGGACAAAAAATATTATGTAGCTTTTGATGTCAACACGTGAAAGAAATTTTTGACTCAAATTGTCTTAGTCATGAAAATTGCAGCTTTTCATCAGCTGTGGATATAATTACTCTCAACAGTGAACAAAAGGCATCCAGTCTCATATTTCCCTAAAGATGAAGAACAGTGAAAGACAGGTGAGGCTTGAGATGCCTGCCAACACTGCCTGCATTCAATTCTGCATTATATCCCTATTCACTGAGTTTGATTACATAAACATTGCTGTCCTGAGCCTATTTCAATTTCAATGTATATAATCAGATGTGAAATATGATGGGAGCAATTTCAGAACACACATCTATTCATCATGATGCACTGATACTAGAGGTCATCTATTTTCATGCCACTCAAAGTTGAAGCTATTATCACTGTGTAGCTGGTCTAGGTTCAATACTGCAGAGCATTTCTAATGAACAAGAGGATCATTGCAAAAATGGGGCATGAAGTAATAGCATGTGAAGGCTGCTGATCCTCTAACAGGGGAGTCTGAAAGGCACTCCTTTTCTCAGCTAACAGTGTTAAAAAAAGTGCTGTGAAAAGGCCTGAAGGCCAAGTCATATATTTTAGGAAAGGTCTCCTAGGTTCATCTTCTTCTGTTGACTGAAGGAAAAATACTTTCTGACAGGGTATTAACATTAATATGTATCTTTCAGCTGTCCCTGCTTTTAATTAATTAACTCAAAGACTAGTAAAGTCCAAAATCAATCTTAATGAAAGTTTTATAACTTAACCTTTCTTCAAGAGTGATCAAGGTTTTTGTGTCTCTACAGCTGATTTTTACCCTCTTATCTGAAATCTTCAACACAGAGATAGTACAGATGATCAAGCCCTAGTCCTATCTACTTCTGGGAGACAATTTCTGAAGCTGAGCTTGATTAGAATCCATCACCCTGTGGTTAGGGCAGGAAATTCCTGTTCCCAGAGGAGGTTCTTCCACCTGGGAGTAGAATGAATGCCTGGTAGTGTACAACGGTGAAGCAGGCTGCATTATGTTTCACCGTGTGATAAGGTACATAAATCAAGTACTTAGGAAGAAGATAAATGAACATTTCTCCTTCTCACCTCTACACATTCTAGTCACAATCACAAACATGCCATGTTTACAGTTTTTACACCTTTCTATATAATATTTAATGGTGGATACTTGTTTAGAAAAATCCCTTGTCTTTTATAGCAAAGGAGCATCTATTTTCCTGCACTCCCAGTGTTAAGACAATATTTGGGTGTGAAATGTTCTGTCATTTGGCAAACAAAGAAATAACAAGACAAAAAATAGAAGCAGATGTAAATTTAGGATTGGAAAAATGTTTTGGTTTGACTGGAAGCAAGAAAATGCTTGAAATATTTTACAAAGATCTGTGTAGATTCTCTGTAATGTGAGCTTTTAAACTGAAAGCAGCATATTTTCTGAAAAATAATATTTCCTTTCAGATGTTACTTACTTTCTTTTCTGTGAGAATTACTTGGAGCAGTTCTATGGCCTCCATTGCTCAAGAGGCCCTAATGGTGTCTTTGGGCCAAAAATCTTACAAACTATAGATGCAACCAGAGGACCTCCAAGAGCACCTAGTTATCTGTGAGTCATTTCTCAACAACTAACTTGCTTGTTCCTGACAAACTCTTGCTGCCAGCTATTGCTTAATCACATACACACACAAATACACATGCATTACAAAAATCTACATAGCATGTTGCAACGCCACAGGCTCTACAGCATTAATTTATGAGGTTCCTTCAATATCAGCTTTACATATGATGCTAAATGGAGATATTCAGCATGACTGTAAATCTTTTCTTACTCTTTGCTTTTAGTTGACTTAGTTCAGTTTTGCTGTGAAGCTTGAGTTTTAATCAATTTCTCTGTGCCCAGCCTGATGCTTTTAATAACATGGAAGTTTCTGTAATGACTGTACATTTTTATAAAAATAATTAATACAAAGTAAGGGACTTGACTGAAGTAAAACTTTCCATACATGCTGCTTAATCTAGACACCGTATGGCTTTCTGAAGGAGTACTCTGGTACAAGTGGAGGATTAGTGAAGGAGGTACTATTTTTTTTGCTAAAGATAGTAAGTTCAGCTCTGAAGCTGCCGAAGCATTTCCTGACTTTCTTGGTTGCAAGGCAAACTGGATGCTATATTCGCTATGCATCTGTTGCTGGTTTAGAGATTTGTAAACGTGTCAGAAAACATCTTTTATTTCCCTTTCTTAGTTTAGACATTCTGAGATGCAGTTAACACTGCATCTGTGTATTCCATTATGAACACTGAAATACACACTGTACAGACAGAAGGTCTGTGGAACTCCACACCAAAGGATGCTGTAGATGCTAAAAATTTGTGTGGCTTCAGGAGGAAACTGGAAAAATACATGTCAGAGAATGTATAGAGAATTACCACGTACCTGACACAAGAAGATACCCGGGATGAATTTTTTGGACACTGGGAGAGCATGAGAGGAAAGCATTACGCAGTCTTAGCCTGCCTTTTCTCTGCCTTAGATATTTCCTTTCAGGAACAGGATCACGGGTTAGAGTGACAGGACCCAGCTCAACCTTCCTCATGTTCTTATGTGCAATAGCACCACCACCTTTCAAAAATACTGATAAAGGCCCTGAAGGATCATTAAGGCCTGTTTCTTTCACAACTATCCCCACTTCTGTTGCAGAGGTATATAACTACAGTAAGTCACTGAAGAAAGTATCAGTTGTAAAATTTTCTTAGGATACTTGCTTTTGAAATATACAAAAGAAAAGCACATCACACTCTTCCCAGAATCACCTTATTTTCTTTCAGATTTTCTATATGTAGAAATTCTTAGCGACAAAAGCATCTCGTTCAAACTAGGGAGTCTCCTTGGAAGAGCAAATGTCCTCTTGGAGAGTGCATTATTCATTCTCCAGGGGGCTAGGTAAGGCCATATCTCATCTCACAGATAAAGCAATCCCCACCGACAGTTCTGGCTAAATAAAGGTATATTTATTTGTGACAAAGAAATTCAGGCACAGAAGACAGAATATGATAGAAATATAATAGCTGGAGTCTAACGTAATTAAAAAGAGTTATATTTGGTCTTGGAATTATTCCATGTGGCTCTCCAGAGGGAAAACTAGTTTATGAGATTTGACAGTTTCAAAACCCATATGTTTTCTTCCTCATTGATATGAATGATGGTGAAGGAAAGATATTCAGGATTGATAATATTCCTTTGATATGTGCTGGCAAAAATAATGCAGAATAATCTAGACAGATGCATGTTCATTTTTTCTCAGTGGCCAGAAAAACAGTTTTATTGCACAGCACAACATTTTGCCCTAATGTGTGACTCATGACTGAATTTGCAAAGTGAATGGGTGACATAAAGGAAAATGTTCATGAACTTTGGCATGTTGCTAAGTGTGTCAGAAAGCTTAAAAACCAAGAAAAAACGAAGAGACAGAATTAGACTACCATTGCACTGCAATATATTCTGAAATGAAGATGCGATTTCTGGAAACATCAACATCTTTTTTGTCAATGAGAATCTTATCTTGATTAAGCTAGTTTCCTCCCAAATCTATGTGCCAGTATTGAGCTTCCCTGGGCTAAAAAAGTGGGGGGAAAAAAAAAAAGAAAAAGAGAGAAAAAAAAGTAATGTCGAAGTTCTGATTTGCTGAAATGAGCAATGATCTCAAATATATTAAAAGAGCAATCACAATATCATCTTTACGTAGCTCCCTCAGCACCCAAAAGGCTAAAGGATGTTTAATGATATTGGCAATGGAGCCATCTTAAGTCTCTTCACTATTTAGAGAAGATTCCTAACACAGGCAATTCCTACCATGCTTTTATACATAGAGAATACTTACCTAGAGTTATTCCCTGTCTCTTTGAACAAATATTTACACTTGCAAATAGCTTTACATGTGTGAGTAGTCTCATGTGTAATTTCAGTAGGGCTATTGGCATGCTTGCCAAATTAGAGCATGCTTTTATAGGCAGTGAAAAATTCGTACCATTTCTACTTATTTCTCCAATTCATTCTTCTTATGAATTCTAGCATGTGATCAAGCCCGGAAACTATACAATATAGACATATGGGCATATATTTAGAGCCATTAAAGCCACATAGAAAATATAAATTGTTTTTCGTTTAGAAAATCTGTTCTTGTATTTTTTCTATTTTGTAGCTGATTGCTTATTATTACAAATGTCAGCAGTAAACCAATATTCAAATATGCAATTTAACGGTATTTATCATATCAAAGAAAACTATTTTTTCATGCTGTTGCATACTTAGAACAAGACGACGATTTGTAGTGACTGCATTGCTATTCCATGGAATAATGTTCTCTGCCTCTGCCCGTTCCTGAATCTGCCAGCAATCAAATGGATTTTTGAATAGAAGATAAAACAGGCATGGCCTTTCCACAGCAAATTCAAACAAGGCATGCATTGCTGAAATATTTGAAAAGAATACACGAAATATACTGCTAGAGATGTGAAGAGTCAAATATGTTCAACAAAAGATTTCAGCTTTCATAGAGCAACTTGAGGTCTGCCTGCCAGATGTACAGAAAGAATTTTCTCATGTAGAAAAAAAGATTCCTTAAAAAAAAAAAAACACACAAAAAAACAGAAGAAAAGCTATTGTTCTGCTTTTCACATGCATATAGAATTTGAGTGCCAAACCATGAAGTTCCAGGTAATTTTAGTTTCTCTTTTTTTTTTAACTGATGTTAAGAAATACCATATCTGATTTTCTCACATTTGTAGAAACAACTGGATATGTACTGACATTTTAATATTAGACTACACACCTTGTGGCCTTGACAGTTTCACTAGCTTTTTGAAGAACAAAAGGAAGGAACTCAAATCTCCCTCTGCTGGACCATCAGAAACCAGCAATCTGGTTACTTTATCCGAATCATCAGATCATCATATTAAACTGGATAGAGTAAGGTCCTCCTTGCTACTGAGAATTAGTCATAATACCTTGATGAGTTAAATTGGCTCAGGTTACCCTTAACTTTCATATACTAAACCAGCATATACTGTTAAATGTGAAACCGTGTCCGTCTGTAAAGATTTTGCTTTGCTCGCTGATGTCAAATATTTACTAAATTGTTACCGTGTGTGCAATTGCAATGAAAGAACCTGAATGAGGTGCACATGAAGCCTGAACGACATCAAGCAATTATCTAGGGAATCACGGAATAATAGGTCTGGATAAAGCCTCAGGAGGTCATTCAGCTTATGCCTTTGTCCTGAGGCAGAACTGACTAAATGCGTGCCATTCCTATCCTCAGTTATGTCAGAATCTTAGATGTTCTTAAAGCTCTGTAGTTCTCACAGTCCTCCATATCACTATAGTATTCAGAGAATTATTTCTTTTCATTCTTTCTAATAATGTCTTATTTTTGTCCTCAGATATTTTTTCCCCATGATCACACCTTCCAAAGAAAAAAGAATGGCGAATAAAAGCTTTAGAAAATGTAGGATTATAAGACAGTTATTACTTAAGACAAACTCCTATTAGTTTCAGCGACTGCCTGCTATTATAGCAGAATCCTATGAGCAAAAAACCTGTGCTCTTCTCATACACTTTGTGATTTTGTGCACCTTGATCACATCTTCGGCCACCAGCTTAGCGATTCCCCAAATTTTAGCTCTTCTTCATGGGTGTGTACTCCATCTCCTTAGCCATTATATCTGCTTTTCTCTGTGCATTCACTAACTGTTATAGCCTAATTGAAATACAGGGAACAGAACAGCACACAGAGCTCAAGATGTAGAAGATGCCTTTTTTCTTCCTCTCAGCAGTCTTCCTGATGCTGTCCAACCGCTGGTTGACTATTTTGACTGCCACTGAAGACTGAGATGGTGGTTTTGGAGAACAGTCAATGAGGGCTCCAAGTTGTCCTTCCTAAGCTGTAGGTGCCTGTAGGTAAGAAAAGATTAACTGCAGAATCATAGAATCATAGAATGGTTTGGGTTGCAAGGGACCTTAAAGATCTTCTAGTTCCAACCCCCCTGCCATGGACAGGGACACCTCCCACTAGTCCAGGTTGTGCAAAGCCTCATCCAGCCCGGCCTTGAACACCTCCAGAGATGGGGCATCCACCACTTCCCTGGGCAACCTGTTCCAGTGCCTCACCACCCCCACAGTGAAAATTTTTTTCCTAATGTCTAGTCTAAATCTACCCTCTTTCAGCTTATACCTGTTACCCCTTGTCCTCTCACTACACCCCCTGATAAAGAGTGCCCCCCCATCTCTCCTGTAGGCCCCCTTTAAGTACTGGAAGGCTGCTATAAGGTCTCCCTGGAGCTTTATCTTCTTCAGGCTGAACAACCCCAACTCCCTCAGCCTGTCCTCGTATGGGAGGTGCTCCAGCCTCTCTGATCATCTTTGTGGCCCTCCTCTGGACTCACTCCAGCAGGTCCATGTCCTTCTTAAGTTGGGGGCCCTAGAGCTGAACACAGTACTGCAGACAGGGTCTCATGAGAGCGGAGTAGAGAGGAAGAATCACCTCCTTCAACCTGCTAGTCATCTTTCTGGGCTTCAAGAGCACCTTTCTGAGTCATGATAAGCTTCACATCAGCCAGCACCCCCAAATCCTTCTCCTCAGGGATGCTGTATTCTCCACCCAGCCTGTATTTGTGCTTGAGGTTGCCCCAACCCAAGTGCAGGACCTTGCACTCAGCCTTGTTAACTTCATGAGGTTTGCATGGGCTCACCTGTCAAGCCTGTCAAAGTCCCTCTGGATGGCATCCCTTCCCCCCAGTGTGTCAACCACACCACACAGCTTGGTGTCATCAGCAAACTTGCTGAGGACGCACTCAGTCCCACTGTCCGTGCCTCCCACAAAGACGTTAAACAGCACTGGTCCCAGTACTGACCCCTGCAGAACACCACTTGTCACTGGTCTCCCCTTGGACGTTGAGCCGTCAACCGCGACACTTTGAGTGCAACCATCCAGCCACTTCCTTATCTACCAAGCAGTCCTTCCATCAAATCCCTCTCCAATTTTGAGACAAGGATGCCATGTGGGACAATGTCAAATACTTTGCACAGGTCCAGGTAGATGGCATCAGTGGCTCTTCCCTTATCCACCAGTGCTGTGACCCCGTTGTAGAAGGCCACCAAATTTGTCAGGCACGATTTGCCCTTAGTGAAGCCATGTTGGCCATTACCAATCGCCTCCTTACTTTCGACATGCCTTAGCACAGTTTCTAGGAGGATCTGCTCCGTGATCTTGCCAGACACAGAGGTGAGACTGACCAGCCTCTAGTTCCCTGCGTCTTCCTTATTTCCCTTTTTAAAAATGGGAGTTATGTTTCCCCATTTCCAGTCTGTGAGAACTTCACCAGAGTGCCACGACTTCTCAAACCTGACCTCCTAAAATGGGCAGTTCTCTGTTCTCCCAGTCCCTGCCTTTGCCTTCTGTGCCTTGGGCAGTGTGGCTTGAGCACTTGTTGATGAAGACAGAGGCAAAAAAGTCGTTGAGTATCTCAGCCTTCTCAATATCCTGGGTAACCAAGTCTCCCATTTCCTTCCAGAGGGGGCCCACATTTTCCCTAGTCTACCTTTTATCACTGACTTACCTATAGAAGTTCTTCTTGTTGCCCTTGAATTCCCTGGACAGATTTAATTCTATCAGGGCTTTAGCTTTCCTAACCTGATCCCTGGCTGCTCAGTTTCTCTGTGTTCCTCCCAGTCTACCTGTCCTTGGTTCCACCGTCTGTAGGCTTCCTCTTTGTGTTAATCATGTAAACAACATATCTTCAGGGTGTCTCATGCTTCTAGCTACTCAGACAAAGTCAGGGTGGTACTAAAGCACAGTAGTTGTGTGTTTTTGCAGAAAGAAGAATTCTGCAACTCCAGAGTGACTGAAAAAAATGGGTAAATTTTTAAATAGCTGAATGTACGAACATACTATTTAAAAAAAAATAAAAAACAAACTTCTGAAGTTAAAGTTTTGTGCTCATACTAAGAAAATGAATCTCGTAAAGGTGAGCACTGAAGCTCAAGAAGGAAATTAAAATGTCATGTTTTGTTCAGTCAGATTCTTTGCTTTGAGATTCTATTTCTCATATAAATGGTGATTCAATGCTATAGCTAATGCTCACAACAAGAGCCTGTATTTTACTCCTTAAGAACTTTGTGCTTTATTTTTTAAGAAGAATGACGAGTCTCAACTATGTCTTGTCTTTGAAATAGGAAGAAGGCCAGGAAATCTAGTATTATCTGGCATATATGGAGAAGTACGCTGTATGATGTAGGTGTGGATAGTGCATCTGTTAGCCAGTGAATCATGCAATAGCATACTCCTTGTTTCCAGTTTTGAAGATGATAAATGTGCCAAGACATATCAAATAAATGAATATATCTATAAGAAGAAACGTTCAGACCGTAATGTAATTACTCAGGGACTGAGTAGCAATGGAAGGGAAAGAGCATGGGATGATTGTAGTCCTGGGAGTACTTCCATGGCACAGAAATGATATGCAGTTATTCAGGATATGTAACAGTAGGTGCTGAAATAAACGATATTCAGAGAATGTGAGTATTCTGAAAGGATAACTCTGTGAAAGTTTAGTGCCTCTAGAGGTCTGATATATTGTCTCTAGTAGACCTTGAAAGTGATTTGTCCCCCTCAGAGCTGATGGTCAAACTATTTTCATTCTCATTGGCAGGGAAATGTCAGGTAGTGGAGAGTAGGTTTCCTGTCAGATGCACAGCAAATTTATGTAATGTAAGCAGCATCTTGGGAAATTATCAAAGCTCTTTAATCTAAAAGTAATAACCATTGGTCTGTCATTGGTATCTGACTATCATTTTCTGGAGGTTATGCCATAATACTTTTTCAAAAATCTTGCATCTGCCACTGGTTCTTTAAATCACAGTCACATGATACAGTATGGAAGATTTTTATGATGGTATTAGTTTTATTGAGCTAATTTAATAAAATGCAATATGCCAGAAGCACTAATAAAAAGAAAAAACCCTTTCAGATCTTCTGCCTTGAATAACCTTTGCTACAAAATCCAAAAAGCACACTGCATTAGTGTGAGCTAATTATTGCATCTGAATAAGTACATAATATACCACGGTACATTTTTGATGACACAAGTCAGTGCCATTTTACCCAAGACAACTGCTGATGGTGACTCATAGTAAATTGCAATTAGAAGGTTTTGGTATGTCATGACTTTTGCAGAATGTCTGATGCATGGATAGAAGAAGCGACCAGTGCGCCATATACTCCACAGCACGTAATTTCTTTTTGTAACAGAGTCAGGCAATGCACTTTATCTAGCAGAATTTTGCATCTATAAGGAAAAATGTGTTGTATTTAACATTTTTGTACATCTATGTCTAGCTAACAGTCAACAAAACTGGAAAAAATATTTTGTTAAATGCGAGCACATCACCTGATGAAAACAAGTGTCTGGTCTAAATAGGAACAAATCAAATGAAAAAGTTCAGCAATGATTCCTGAAAAGGATTTGCATGCTTTCAAATCCAAGAATATAGCTCAGATAGTGAGGTTCAGACTAGGCATAAAATTAACATTTCAAGATAAATAATTTGAACAACTTGCTAACAAAGTTGTATTCTTTTTCAGAAGCAATCTTTACTGAGAACTGGATAACTTTGTAAATAGAAACACAAAGCTCAACCAAAAGTCAAGAATTGATACTATTATTAATTTATTAAATATTTTTACATTTAATATATTTTATTATTTATTATTAATTTATTTTTCAAAGAATAATTTATTATTAAGAATAATTATTCTATCACTGAATGTGTAATGGAGGTCTCACTTTCATCTGTCTTATCTGAATTCGGGGTGAAAAAAATAAAAACACCAAAAAAAGAATAATAAGTTGATCTACATTTAAATAGATATTTTTGTGGGTTTCAGTTGTGGAATCTCTAAAGCTGAATTATCTAAAATTAATATTTTTAAAAAAGTAGATCTTAATAAAGGAAGCAAATAGTGAAACAAGAGATATCCATTAAAGTTTTTTCAATAAAAATCTTGTCTATATTCTGCTAAGTGATTTTCAACACCTCACCTTAAGATTGCTCTGGTATATAATTGTAGCTGGAAGAGTCTAGTTCTGAACTTCAGTTCTCTGCCAAAAATATTTCATTGCTACCAACAGTTGCTCCAAAAATACAGCAGTTGAAATGAGCACACCACTGAAATACTAGCATGATGGATATAGTTTTTTTAACATCTTATCAATCTACTATGTATTTAAAATGTTACTTCACAAAGGGAAGAATGCATTTAGTGTTCAATTAGTTGTCTAACCATCACTCAACTGACACTTATTCAGGCAAAAAAAACAAAAAAATACACCAAGTTTATAGAAATACCGGTCAAAGGACTCCATTAATAAGAGGCAGATCCATCCTTTATTGTCTAAATTCTAAATTTTCATTACTCGGTTAGGTAGTACAGGCTTTAAACTTGACTCATCTTTTCTCTTCTAACTAAAGCAGATGCAAAGGGCCAGAAGGTGAAGCTCCAGTTAGCAGGTTAGTGCAAACACACTTTATTTGGGGATAAGATTTGGGGCAGAAAAAGCTGTGCTTTATATTTTTATGCTTTATGAATCATTTGTGTATATACACTTTCTGTTGTATATTGTTGTATATTTGTTCAGATGACTGCTACTGCTGCATTTAGGAAGTCCTAGATCAGCAAGCAGGCGGAACGAAGCCATCATGACCACTCAACAAGTATTGGCTTCTCAGAAACAGAAGAGAAAAATAACAGCTGGTTTCACCCTGAGACCTTTTAGCAACTACTTTCTAGCTGGGTCCAGAGGTCATCATGATGAATGCCCCTTATTCTCTTCCACAATTAACAGTGGAAAGGTGGTTAAGAGCAGATTCTTGAACTGTCTTTAAGCTGTGATTTTCTTCCTACTCTTACAGTAACGGAGTGCTTACCATGTTTTCCTGTGACTGAAGGTGAGCCTTATTGCCCTGAGAACCTGGACTGGTTGTGTAGAAGTTGTCTAATATAGGATGGAGGTTTAACAATTAAAACAGGAAGACAGTGAAGCCTCTATCTCTACCAGGGAAGTAGAGCTTGTTTTGCAGAGTTCCTCTTTTAATTCTCTGTAGATTGAGAATACCATTTCAGTTCAGGAAACCTTTGAATCACCCTCAGGCAGCAAATACCTGTCTCCCTTGACTTTTTGTAGCGTTCAGCCTCATATTTTCAGATGCTTTGACTTGCATCTAAGATATCTAATTAAAGAAAATGGAAGATACAGTCACTCAGCATGTCCAAGGACAACACAGTTTAGTGTTAGGACTGGGACTATGTAGGCTGTCAGGTTGACATTATGTTAATAGCAATAATTGTACTTTTCAGATTTCACTTTCCCCAAAAAAAACAAGGCAGGGAGCTGAAATTTTGCATCCATCACACCTTGGCTGCAAAATGTTAGAGATTATTGAAGTGAGATTTACAGATTTATAGGGGTTTGAGATGAAAGGAATTATTTGGGGATTTTCTCTAATAATGCTTCCCAAACTTGAGAAACCAGTGTAGGCTTCTAATCAGAAGCTGTGGCAAGAGGGTAAGGAGGTAACAGATTTACCTGGCATTTTGTTAAGAAGGACAAAGAATATCACAGTTTTCCCTGATACCTTGCATACGACTTTAATGTTGTTAAGAGAAACTACTAGCAATAAGCACACTGTGCTTCTCATAGACACACAGCAATAGAACCAGCAGGGAGTGGGGCTTTTGAAAATATTGTTCTTTTGCAAGACAGTTGGAGTGCAATGGAATTTAAGATAAAATCCTTTACACAAGTAAATACACCACCATATGTACATTCTGTTAAAAGAGACATGCTTTATTTTGCACCAAGTGTACCCTTTAAATTTCTCAAAAATAAGGCTTTCATTGGTAAACTTTGAGCTTTATCTGACATGCTACTGACTTGCGTCCCCTAATGTTTCAAAATATTTGTTAGACTGAAATGTTCTTCTGGCTGTTTGAGATTAAGGGGTTGGATCTGGGAGGAGGGTGTTTTAACACCAAATGGAAGAAGCTTAAGCTACTGTCATGTTTGTTAGAAAAAGGCTCCCAGAATTAAGCAGCTATCGGTTCAGTGTGGTTTTTTGTTTGTTTTGTTTTGGGGATGATGAGCTGTGTTTGGTTTTTTGCTGTTATGTTGTTTTGTTGTTGTTTGGTTCGGTTTGGGGTTTTTTTCCTTTTTTTTTATTTTATTTGGGCTTATGTTTTGGTACTGTGAGTTTCTGAACTACCAGTGTATATTTATCTAAAGCCTTTTTAATCTATTTGCTTGATGTTGAACAGTATCTCCTGATGGCAGTATAAAAGCATTTCTAGAGAAATTAAATTACTGCCTACTTTTTCTCATACCAGTATTGTATTCTGGCTCCAGTTTGCTAGCTGTAGTGGTTTCAGTGGCAGGAAGCTCGGATAAACATTCAGTGTGATTTGTTTTGTCAACATATGTACCAATTCTGGAACAGATCATCACAACCAGTAATCTCTTCTTTCAGAAATCTCAGCCCATGCAGTAACATCCGGAGAGAAACTCTGCCTCAAGAGCTGAATCTAATCAGAGACCAAGCCAGAGAACAAATTCTCCTGCTGCTCACACAGCTATTTCTAAATGCAGAAGCTTATGTGACAAAACCAGCTATAAACCAACATATTTTTCAAAGTCTGATCACATGCTAAGGAAAATAACTTGGAGGAATATGTAGAAAAGCCTTGCTGCCGCTTGTTATTGCACTGTAAGCACTGAATCTTGTTGCAAAGATTTTGTACTGTAAGAAATGTCAAACTGTAAAAAAGCCTAGGAACCAAATGAAAAAACACTAATGCAGTATAAGGGACATTTCATTAGTGAGAATAACTTTGTCTGTATTTTCAAGGCTGGTGACACTGTACTTGGACTTCATAGACCTTTTTTGTGTTCTCTTGGGCTCTCATACAGTCTCTGTAATGGCCTTTTGTGCGTGGTGTGATTATTTCAAACATTCCAAGCTTTGATCAACCTATGGCACTGTGATGTGTTGTTACCTTTTAGCACAGGTGGAAATTAAAGGTCACTGGAGTATAAACCGTAACTAATGAACCTCCTTTTTCTTCTGGCTTATATAATGTCTGTAATCACTGCATGTGAGTTTATGACATCATCATCTTTCTTCCCTAAAGGGTTTCTGCTAGAAGTGGAATCAGATGTCAAGTAAAGGCTCACTGCATTCATGTTTAAAATTTAAAATTCAAATTAATCTCTAGTATGCTGCTACCAGTGTCCAAGCTTACAGTTCTTCTCCTGAGCAACTGATTATCAAAGATATCCCACCTGTCTGGCCATTAGATTTTAAAGAGCAGAGAAATATGAAGAAAACTCAGTTACACAGATATACACATGAATATACATCCATACTTCATGTATACACATATATATGTGAGGATATGTATATGTATATGCTTATATAATATGTGGATTTCCTAATATGAACTCTCATCTGTTTGTTCAACTACAGCATTGATAACGCAAAATGAATTTGAGCCTTCTGGGCTGCATAGATAATGAATCCCTTTTGACATGAAAAATCTTTGGACAGAAGGTATTTTCAGACTTCTTAGATGATTATTCCTTAGCTGAAGAAGTAGTTTTATTTAAAGTCATTTAAGTAAAAACCCAGAATATGAGCTTTATCATGTAGAGACTTATTTAAAGTTTAGATAATAATGATTCAGAGGAAAGAAGAAACGACCATCTGGGAGTCCTAAAATTCCTTTTATTCAAGAGGGGATTTTATGTCCTGGAGGGTGAATTCTAGAGGATACTCTGAAAACCTGTAAAAAAAGAAGAACATTCTGGTAATGTTGCCTTTCCTGCTTCTTGGAGCATTCTTTGAAATGTCATATAGTGACAAGGGAAGAAAATCTTGGTAATTGGTTTTAAATCCTCCAAAGAAAAATTTTCTTGCTTTCTAATTTCTTATATTTTTCATTTTATATATTCTAATTGTTATTTTTTAAACTTTATTGCCATTTCCAACTTCATGTCTCTGAATAATGAAAGAATTCTGAAGTGGACAATGAACAAAATTCACACAGAGGCATAAATGTTCACAATAATATTTTTTAAAATCAAATTTCTTTCACTTTCTCTGTATTCTAATAGCATATCACGATAAAAGATTGTCACCATCTGAAATTTAAATTTTAGTAATAATATAAGACATAGTTTGCATAATTTTTAAACAAAGAGAAACCTATATTGACAAAATAAAAAAATCCTTTGCCTCAATGAAGGATACTATTTCAGAGCACAATAATTATCCTGATAGCAAAAAATACTGTATACAGGAATGTGATCAGAAAAGTCAGATTGTCAGTACTAGAAGCAGTAACAGTAGCAGTAGTAGTAGCAGTAATTTTAAATGATAATTTGACTAACTGCCAGTTATAGCTTAAAAAAAAAAAAAAGGGTGGTAAAGGCATTAGTATATTTGCCTTAAGTTGTGCAAGTGAAGCACCAGGTAATTCCTTTACGGAACTGTTCCTAAGATTTCTAAACAGTGGATTGTAATGGCAACAGACAAGTCTTAGCTGCAGATGACTCAAGTCAGCACCCATTCCCTAAACACACTTCTGTTCTCTTCTTGTAGGCAACTCAGCTGATGCACACTCAGTAGTGCCACCAGGCACACCACTGCCTGTCAACACTGAAGTTGTGTCAGAAACCAGCTCCTGCCTCCCACACCCCATCTGCCAGGTTCTCACCTCATTCCTTTGCTGCGCTGCGTGAGGATATTGCTCACTCTGTCACTCCACGTCAGACATCCTGTGACCAGATCTGTCTGACACTTAGGCCACTTAATGAAGGGGAGACGTGGGGTTGCAGCTAGGAGTTTGCTACCTAAAGGGAGAGTACAGTCCAAAGATCTTTGGAGAGGGCCCAGACAGCATTACCACAGACCCACCATGATAACCTACCCGAGTTTCACCTCTCGTTATATAGCCCAATGCTGAGATCACAAAAGTTGAGAGAAGAGATATGGGCATATCTTGGGAGTGTGTGCTGCTTATGATTTCTCTGAGAAGTATCAAAGTGAGAGATAGGATGGCATACACCTGTAATTCTGGAAGCAGCATGTTTAAACCGTTCATGAAACAACTTGCAGGTTACCAGTTTAACACTTGGTCTCGCCCCGCTACAGTGGAAGGTCAAGAGAGGTCTTTTGTGGTTCCCTGAAAAGGAGCACATCCTACGCGGAGTCAGACAATGACTCAAGGAACAATACAACACAATTTTATTTATCTCAGAAACTGCAAAAACATTATGAATCAGCTTCTCAGAGTCAAACACCAACTCACCTTTATCAGTTATCACCAGATAGCACTTATCAATTAAGCAAGCAACAAAGAATGCTCAATCATTTGGAGGTAAAAATCAGACAGAAGACAGACTAGGAAAGAGTTGAGAAAGGAGAGGTGGGCAGAAAGAGAGACAGAGAGACAAAGACAGAAATAAGACAAGACACAGAGAATATCACCACCCCCTTGCGCCAGCACCGTGTCTTCTTCAGGCAGAAATCATCTGCTGTAGGGTGATGGGTAGACAAGGAGTAAGTGGCCGTGCTCAACTTTTATACAGTTTGGTCTGTCCTTGGGAGGCAGGGGTGACAACCCTGTACCCAGGTTGCGTTCCAGGTTGACCTTTGGGGGGCCGCAAGAACCCTGCATCCAGATTGCCTTTGGGGGGCAGGACGGCTGGCTCACGACAACAGAGAAAAATCCCAGCCCCCATCAACCATGCCTCACCTCAACAGGTGTGCCTGGCGCTCAAAACATTAACAACTTGTTAATGTTCATTCACAAAAGAACATTTTGTCCTAACATGTTCTGCTCGAGCTGTTTGCAGACCATGGTAGAGCCTCCTTAGAAGTGTTCTGTCTGAACGGCTGAGACATAAACAGCGTCATCCGGGGTGGGGGGAATGGGTCCATGACACAATTTCCAATATGATTTTTATAATTGATTATGCTTCTTGTTTTGTTGTGTTAGTCCCACTTTTTCCTATACAATGTTGCAATGTTATTTTGTTTGGTTTTACTCTTTTTAATTGGGCCTCAGCCTGTACAAAATACACTACAGAACCAGAACAAGTTTTTACAGTGATTGCTAGCTATTAAACTGGACAATTGCAAACTGTTTTTTGAAGGCACGACTTGAGTTCTAATCCATTCTCATCACTGAATATCTTTGAGATTTATTCGTGGGTATTCACATATCTGGTTTACCATTACTTTTGTCAGTATTGTCTGTTCACAACAGAAGCTCTCTAGAAGAATGATTATATCTCTGATTCGAATCTCCTTGACTCTAATAGATTCCATCTGGAGGGACTAGTGCTTGTAAAAGCTCTGGTACAATTGGGAGGACCTTTTGTGCAGGTACTTTAATGTAGACTTCTGAAATCTTTAAACACTTCTGAGACAGGTCTCTATTCCATTCACTTTCAAATGAGTTATTCATTTCAGTGAGATTGCTTCAAGTCTTGCAGCATCTTTTGCATGACAAAAACTAAGCTAGAAATCCAGACAGGATCCACATCACAAAACAGCATAATGTTTGGTCTAATGATTAGGCTCAGAGCCAGAAGGAGCCGGTTATGCAAGCTCAGAGACAATGTGCTCTCACTATTCAGCATCCCACTTCTTCCTCTGATTTACAGCAATAATTTTGTGATTTTGCAGGCCTCGATTTTGAGTACTGCCACTAAATTTTTCTTTAATATTGGCCAACAATTCTTGTTAGTTTAGTGCACATGGGGTTATTGCATGTACAACCTTACTTTTATGTATTCTAGATCCTGAATAAAATATTGACTTCATAACCACACTGATCTCTTATACACTGTATGCCTATAAAAGTGAGCTTCTTATCTTAGGACATGAAATCACTTGAGAGATACTTAACCCTCCTCAGTTCCTTGAGGGTTTGATTACTCAGTGCATCCCAAGAATGATCAAGTCCAAGACAAGAAGATCTAAAAGCAGAGTAACTGTACAGAGACAGTACTGTAACAAGATAAAGATACCAAAAAATAATTCTTACTCTTTGAAGTAAGAGCTGAGCAATTTTCCTGTGATAAATAAAGTAAATG
Source organism: Pterocles orientalis (assembly GCA_011057875.1). Taxonomy (NCBI): domain Eukaryota; kingdom Metazoa; phylum Chordata; class Aves; order Pterocliformes; family Pteroclidae; genus Pterocles; species Pterocles orientalis. The sequence continues at coordinate 930,778 of WKFP01014252.1, forward strand.
TAATCCAAAATACCTGAAGAGACTTACTCAGACCCATAATTTTTTAACTCACATATTTGACAATTACTTTTAAAGAGTAAATAGAGTGTTGTGATCCTCAAAAGAATTTTTTTATTAAGTACTTCCCACCTGATTTTATTTTTTTCCGATAACTAGCAGGTCGCTCTCTATCTCTAGCTCAAGTGAGCTCTTCAGATTGAGAATTGTCAGAATATAAAACAAATTGCTCATTTCTGTTTTCTTCTCTCCAACAGTACAAATAGGTATTCAGTGTCAATGTATGTGGATGAAAAGATCTTCATAGTTAGTGGTGAACCCTGGCTGAGCTGAAGAAGCCTGGAGCAGCAGAGGAAATCACATCGGTTCAAAACACCTAGGGTCTGCAAAGTACAGACAGGTTTCTATATACCTCTGGAGTACTAACTTCTAATATTCCAAGTCAGAAACCTTACCAGAGTGTACTGTGACTTCTGTCCAACTCTTTTCTGCAAAAAGAAGAGGTATGCAAACAGAAGGGCTGGCATGCATGCTGCTATAAACAGATATGGTGCTGGATCTTGTCTAGATTGTATACCCAGTTCAAGTTCTCAACCTTTTGGAGCCAACTAAAGTCTAGAGCTGAATACCTGTGTTGCTTTTTCATGACACACTTAGATGACCCTAAGCATGTATCAAGGACTGCTTCAGTCATGGCATCCTCCTGCAACACAAGGGGTTGGTCAGAACACAAGACTGAATAAGAGATTACTAATATTGGAGATCACAGCCTGATATAGAAAAAATTGTCATGAAATGCACAGTTCCTCTTTAGGTGTGTTTTACCTCTCAAGTTTGCTCTGTAAGATTATGACGTTTAGATTTAAAAATATGTATTTATATAAGTTATGAAGTATGTTTTGATCAACATCTGATAATGTTGAAAAACAATGATTGCCCGTGACATGGTAGCCTCACTGACTCTAAGCCCAGGCATAAGCTAACAGCTATTCTGGCTACTGTTAAAACACCAGTTCAGTTTCACTGGTGCCTTCCAGTACCAGTACTGCCTTACCATTCTGAAATCTTTTATAATCAGTACAATCAACTTTTTGTATAGTATTACCACAGCTCTCAAAATTTTGAGGACCATTGCTTTGACTTTTATTCTTGACAACTAGAACCATATATTTCCACCTTATAAACAAGGCACCAAAAGTGGTATGTAAATATTTTCTAAAATTTAAGGAGTTGTCCTCACCAGAATAATTTCTTTATGACTACAGGAATAAATGTGGCCATTACTGCACTAAGAAACATCACAATTATTGCCCTCTTTGGGGGCAGTGTTCAAGTAACATTTATAGATAAAGGTAGACATACACATAAACACATACATAAATGCATATTCCTGATATATATATATATATGTAGTATGTACGCACACACATACACAAAATCTGGCTTTGCACAAAACATCTGTTACTGATTGTCATTTGACTTGCTTCCATGAGGCATTAAGTTCCTTTATCATAACCATCTGTCATTTTTGCCATGTACACTGAATTAATTACAGCATTTTAAACAGCTCATTTAAAACAAACCACAAACAAAATTACTATCTGGTGAGAGCAGTTTATGGATAATATGTGTATTCCTACTGTGAGGACAGTAGCCACTGTTAAGATTCAATCATTCAACTAGTTTCTGAACTTTTAGGGATACAATATTAATTCCTGTAATGTAAAGAACCTCATGATGTTATGAGCAAACCCCAAATCCAAATCCTTCAGAATTGCAGAACTACACACAAATCAATGTAAAGGGAAAATAAATTTAATCTTTAAACTCCATTTCTTCATGCAGCAGTGGGAGATCAAACCTTTGAATGGTGTTTTGAAGACAAATTAACTTTTGGCATAAGCAGGAACAATCCTCTGAGTCAATAGAAGTATACCATCCACGTTTGCTCATGTAGAGCCCTGGATTTACTTTAAACCTCCTTTTTCAGCAGAGTTATAGGAGGCTTTTTTTCAGAAAGCTTTCCTGTCTTAAACCTCCGTACATTTTAGGATGATTTTAAGTCTTCTTATTATCTATATCAATGCTATACCATTGTGAGGGAAAGAGGCACACTGGCCCCTGTGCAACAATTTCTCATTCCAGTTTCATGCAGGACAAAATGGGAGCAAATGCAAAAACTGTGACCTTCTCTTCTATGTGTGCACATTCTTGACTAACCTGTGTAATAAATATTAGAAATGGTCAAGCTATTTAGTTAAGAGAGAAGGCATTCCACTCTACATTAATTATTTCTGAGAGAGTACACAGTGGAAATATTTGGGTGAGTGCTTGCCAAGAGTCAGGGTTGAACAGTCTAACTCATTATACTAATTGTGTTCTTTATCCCTTTGTTTTTATAGTCTGTACCAATTACGGAGACATTAGGAAGATTAGATGTCCCCAGTTGTGCCAATTATGCAATAGTACATCCTGATTTTGGATATGAATATGGTTTCAGTTGCAGAATATATCTAGTGGCTGTTACCCCTCCAGTTTTCAAGACATATCCTCTGACGGATTATAAATCTGTGGTTGGGCTACTTTATGTCTGCGTTTGATCTCTTATGAAAGCTCTCCACCTTCCCACAAATTGCTAAACAATTACTTTGCTTATTATCTGCAATGTGCATTATAATTTCATCACTTTCAATCTAATTTTTTTGCTGAAAATCATGGGTTCCTTTGATCTTTGATATAAAAGTAAAATTCTCAGTATGTCTTACCTGGCATCTTTCCAGCTTTCTTGTTCTCTGTAACCAAAAAACTGCATCCCAACATTTGAAAATACAGAGCTGTCACTATTTTAAGTCCTCAGTCCCATTTGCTCTTAATTATTGCCCATTTAAACTGAAAATTCTCCATTTCTAAAGATGATACAGGCTTGTATATATCCTAATTAGACAAACTCAATACATTTTGACTACATCATAAAGTAAACCAAACAAAAAGAAAGCTAAAATAGGAAACAAGTGCACAGAAAAAGCTACTTTATGAGTACATTCAGAACTTTAATACTAGAAACTTAAGTAGTGTCATAACTGAAGTTGCTTATTCAACAAGAGATTTATGATAATCTTTAATCACATGACCTCACAGTACATTTTGTGCAACTGCAGAAAACACATGCCTTAAATATATTACTCTGATTCATCTGTAGAAAAGGCCTGGTGCTGTTTATTTGGTAATGCAAGCATATTTTGAAAAAAAAAAAAACAGTGTGACCAAGTAATCAAAATTATAACATAAAATGTACCACAAAAGTACAACCCTAATATAAACATCTCCTTTTTTGAATGATGTCATTAACAGATTTATTCTGGTATGTCCTGTCTTTATTTAAGACTCCCCTTTCAAGACTGATATCAAATTCTGTCATATAAAGTTCTATATGGATTACAGGAATAGCGTGAACTCTTATGACCACTTAAATCATGGTTGCTGATGGCATATAAGGATGTCTTTGTCTGTGCAGGACGTGATCAGATTTAGTCAGAAGGTGTCAGAAATATTTGCTCAATAGAGAGCAATTCCACTGGCTTTCCTTACACTGTTTTCTTATACTACCTTCATCAGCACATAGAGGCCAAGTTCAGCTTCTTTGAGTACACGGCCATGGTTTATCTGCAAAGCAGGCTAGCTTCCAGTGCCGTCAAAACTCCCCAGCAGAAGCAGCATCCCCAGACCTTCCCATTTTCTACACTGCCCCTGCTGTCACGACAGTTGCAGGTTTCTGCTCTCCAAAAACTCTTCCACGTGAAACCCACTGAAGAAGGTAACACACCTACCCATAACAGAGGCCAGAATATTTGCAATCCCTCTCCCAGTGGTTTTGCTTTGTGCACCGCTTTCATCTGGAGCCTGAGGTCTGACATTGCCCTTCAGCACCATAACCACAGATGCCATGAGATCCAAATTTGGCAGGAAACACTGGTCAAACAGTGTGCTGTGCTAGCCAGCATCATACACAAATGCTATAGCCCCTATGCCAGATACCACTGAGACCCACAGCAGCTGCTCTACAGTCCCTGCTGTACATGCTCAAGGCCATCATCTCCCTGCTGGTAGATCCTGAATAGCCCAGATGTGCTAAATTTTAACATGCAACAGCCCACACCTGCAATGAGGATGCCCTCTCCCTCACTAGAAAAAAAAAAAAAAAAAAAAAAAAAAAAAA